>JAPDKR010000051.1:0-185389 GCA_027569675.1 Penicillium crystallinum
TCATATTTTTTATTGGAAGTAAATCGAGTAAAAATGGTGGTGTAGTGCTATGTGCAATATATATATATATTTGGGGAGGGTAACCATAAAAGTGGAGTGGGAAGATACTTTTGCGCATTATCTGTATAACCACAGCTCCATATTCGTTGCTCCAAAAGTGCAACAAATGGGACAATGATAGGTACTTCCCAGGTAAAATCTTCAATGTACACTAGCATTGAGTCATAGAAACTCCTGAAGCCCCCCGTCCAACAGATTGCAGAGAGTGTGTGTTGACATTGTGCTATACAACGTGACTGAGCATCGCACCTGCCAAATAGACACTAGACCCACTTGTGGGGTGGTGCACGTGATCTCAAGGATTACCTAAGAGAATTATGCCCAATGCACTAAGCCATGTCTGGCAAGAAGGGCTTAGGGTTTGCCGCCCCACAGCGAAATCTCAGTAAGCGAAAAAATCCACCCAGCTTGAAGCCCCCCGACTCAGAGAGATTGGATCTTCAACCTCACTTCGACACCGACCAGCAACAATGGCCTCCCGCCCGACTGTCTCGATCGCCACGGCTGAGGGCAAGCCCTCCGGGGCCTCCCACCCCCTCCCCACCGTGTTCTCTGCTCCTATCCGCCCGGATATTGTCCAGTATGGCTCGCTACAGAATTGAAGGATTCGCAAATCGATGGAGGGGAAGTGCTGACGGTCACTCTACAGGCAGGTTCACACTGGTATGGCCAAGAACAAGCGCCAGCCCTACGCCGTGAGCGAGAAGGCTGGTGAACAGACCTCCGCTGAGTCCTGGGGTACCGGTACGTGAAATTGGCACAATTTTCGAGATTGGAAGAATCAGATCGGGACTTGCAAAGAAGTTTTGCGATCATTGGATTCTTTTCGAGGAGGAACAACGCGCTGATTGTGTTGATTAGGTCGTGCTGTTGCCCGTATCCCCCGTGTCTCCGGTGGTGGTACTCACCGTGCCGGCCAGGCTGCCTTCGGTAACATGTGCCGTTCCGGTCGTATGTTCGCCCCTACCAAGGTCTGGCGCAAGTGGCACCAGAAGGTCAACGTTGGCCAGCGGTATGTGGAATTCCCTACAAGAAAATTGCTACGCCAGAGAAGAGCAATGGAAGAACTAATGATTTCCCGCCTACAGTCGTTTCGCTACTGCCTCCGCTCTGGCTGCTTCTGCCTCCCCCGCTCTGCTCTTCGCCCGCGGTCACCGTGTTGCCAACGTCCCCGAGGTTCCCCTCGTCGTTGACTCCAAGGTCTTCGAGAACGCTGCCCTGACCAAGACCAAGGCCGCCATCGCCCTCCTCCAGGCTGTCGGTGCTGGTCCCGATCTCGTCAAGGTCCAGAAGTCCCGCAAGATGCGCGCCGGTAAGGGTAAGCTCCGTAACCGCCGCTTCCGCCAGCGCCGCGGACCCCTGGTTGTCTACAACCCCGAGACCGACGGCAAGGACCTCGTCAAGGCCTTCCGCAACATCCCCGGTGTTGAGACCTCCCCCGTCTTCTCCCTCAACCTCCTCCAGCTCGCCCCCGGTGGTCACCTCGGCCGCTTCGTCATCTGGACCTCCTCCGCCTTCCAGGCTCTCGACCAGGTCTACGGCACCACCACCACCCCCTCGGCTCTCAAGCGGGATTACCTCCTGCCCTCCAACCTTGTTGCCAACGCCGACATCACCCGTCTCATCAACTCTTCCGAAATCCAGTCCGTCCTCAAGGCTCCCAAGGGCGAGGCCCGCACCAAGCGTGTCAACGTCCAGAAGAAGAACCCTCTCCGCAACAAGCAGGTCATGCTCCGCCTCAACCCCTACGCCGCTGCCTACTCCAAGCAGAAGCTTGGCCAGCAGACCGTCGAGGGTGGCAAGCCTACTGCCCCTGCTGAGTCTTTCCTCGAGACTCTCTACGAGAACTAAGCGGGTTTTTCGTCCCCTGCTAGCTCTTTGTTAACTGTGTCTGGTTGGCAAAATGGTAGTCAGCAAAAATGAATTGAATGCCTTTCTTGCAATACCCATGGGTCTATTTGGAGTAGTAATGTGATCGGTTCTATGTTCTTATCTGTCGCCTCGAAATTCTTGTATTCTGCTTGGTAAGTCCTGTAGATGCTATTAGAGTTGTCCAAGGTGTATGTCTCGTAGCTGCTTTAGGATCGTCTCAACTCTTCCGTCCAGGTACATCTAGATTGATCTTCAAGGGTCCGTTTCCCCGCATGGATATCTATCCTATGAATCTTCGTGCTGATCATCTTTTCACTGATAGGCGATTTCCTTTGCTGGAACTAAGTATTGAATTTAGTGTGGCATTCGGTGCCGCAACGAACAGTGCTTGCAAGATAATTTTGTGCTTGCAGTCCCATAACTACCTAGGTACTTGATTCGGCTTTTTCGCATATTGATGGGCCTCGTCCAATTATTTGCATGTGGAGACAATCCCGTGGAAGTGGAAGGTCAAGTGTCGTACAGTTTAGAGCACAATGGACAAGCACCATGTTATATATGCATCGGAGGTAGATCTACACGAGATATAGAAGTTATATATCGATCTGCTTATGCTAAACCATAGATATTGTTCTTTCTGAATTTTTTTGTTCATCGTATATAATGGGTTTGGTTGTATGAAATCTACACCCAGGAAATATATATAAGGAAATGTCAGCTTGTTTATTAACTTGCAAAGACAACCATTATTTGAGTTAAAATTTCTACATATTATATTGGAATAGTCAAACATCCAGCGAGTATCCAGAGAGCAAGCTGCATATATTTCATTGGGGCGAGATAGATAGAAAATCTGTCCTACAAAGACAACACCTCCGAAATAAGCCAATATGCTAGCTTGAACCGTGGAAGTTCTCTGCAATCAAACCTGCATAATTTCTTCATACAAGTCAATGCTTCGGTATGAATATATGCACCTAGTGTCCTAATCGATACAGCAGAATCCCTAACACAAGGAACAACGCATCAACCGAGTTATCACATGTTACTAGTTCCGGGTCTCTTCACTACCCACAACCAAGGACCTAGGCACTATATAACCCGGAAGATAGCACATGGACCAAAGACTCCTAATTAAACCATGCATCCAAACAAGTGAAACATACAGCTTCGCTTCGCAGGTTCCTGGACTAGCGCCAGTCGACCTAGCAACTATACCATAACAAGGCACCTAGTCCCGCCAGTTCGATCATGAGATAATTTATTCTTAGCTTCTCGGTCGATTTATTATTGGTGGGCAAGTCGGGAGCGAAGTACCTCGCATATGGCAATTCAAAGGCAGTTGAAATACCGGCCAGCCTTACTTTTTTGTACTTAAGCTGAAACGCCGCGGAGATTGGAGATTACACCGTCGACAAAGAAGCATTTTATTTTCCGGCATGCTTCACATGCTATTATTATTATTATTTTTTTTGGTTTTCTCTCTTTCTCTCTTTCATTTGGGCAATCTATTTTGGCTTTTGTTTTTTTGCCCTGATCCTGGTATTCTAGGCTTTGCATGGCCGTGGCGTCAACAGAAAAAAGAAAATATCAGACCAGAAAACGAGACAATGGGATAGAAACTAAGTTTGCGAGGTTCTACCGGCCCGGTTTGACGGGGTTCTTTTCTAACTTTCCCGTCTAGAGCACCTAGATCCTAACTGTTGAGGATAGGGAGTACAGAGTACTCCGTACTCTGTACAGACTCTCAGATACTACCCCGGAGAAGAACGGAGCTCGGAGTACCACATACAGCATACAAGGTGCCCCGGAGGCGAGCCGGAAGCCCATGCGAAAGCCGATGATCGTCTAAGCGAGCTCCCGTTTCGTACGTCGGGCACGGAGATCAGGGACGTGCGAGGGCGGATTGCCAAGAACACCGTCAGGGTCCGCGGCTGATAGTCGGAGGCACTTGCGAGCCCGTCAAAGAGCTCTTTAGCTTTCAGTCCTGCATGGGCGATTGCAACTGATCCGACTGGAGCATTAGAGTGTGCTCCATTCTTTGATGACGTCGGGGACCAGGATTTTTAAATTGTGATGCAACATCGATCAGGAACACATTAGCCGAGATCGAACAGTGCGATCGGAGGAAGAAAATCTCCGATCCGAGAGGTTTACGCGAAGAGACACTAAATGAAAAAAAGGAACGTGCTACGAGCAGTTTCGGTAAGATCAACCGAACAGATAAGCTGCACGAGCAAGGAGACGGACTGGATAGATGGGATATACCCTTGTACATCAATGGCTGGAGCGCACTGGGTCTCTCTATTCGCAGATCACAGTGCTCTAAGTATAGACATGTCTCACCTAACACGAATCGGTTCAGGGGGGGGCGGACCACAGCGCCTTGCGCTATCGGGAGTCAATCCGACACTAAGGATTCTGTGGATGCAGAACATGACTGTTGCAGTAGTAGAGTTGCAATACAGTCGTATCCTGGAACAAATGAACACGGTGGCATTTTTGGCATTAGGACGGTTTAGGTGCTGAGGTGTTTTTTTTCTGTCTCTCCAAGATGTCACGCCATGTTCTCAGTAGTTCCAACGACAGAGCCAAATAGCGTAGTCCGTACCTGAATCTTTAAATCCAAAACATCCGTGCATCTTCTGACGTCTCCAACCTCGGTGATTGGACTTTTCCGCGGATCAATCCTCCGCTTCAAACATTCGGTATATGTTCGGAGAAACTTCATCCCGGTGAGCTTCTATGGGAACTGGCTTCTCTAAACTGCCGAGTTGGAGTCTAACGGGGAAGTCCCGAGGTCCGGATAAGTGAAAGGGGCAAAAGAAATATTCAGGAAATTAGAGCTTCGGGGGTCTTTTCATCGCAGACTTTCCCTAGAATAGCAAACGCACCCTCCAAGGGGCTGAGCCCAAATGGGACGACGATCCCGAGTGACGGCTTGCAGATCGGATCGCCAGTTGAGACACAATACGTGGTCAACTCCAGAGTGCGTCGCCGTTGGACTAATCTGCCAGGTGGAGAGAGGACGTGCCCATTGGTGATGGCGTTCTTGAGATGCCTCTAGAAGACCAGGGTTCCCTGTACTCCGTAGGTGGAATCAAATGGCCCTTTCCACTCTATAAAAAAAAAAACCCTGCACGTAAAACTCTGCGCCAGTTACTCCGTAGATTTGCCTAGGTTTCTGTCGCCGAAGTATCTCATCATACCCCATCGAGCCATAATATAACCTCAGACGGTCTCGGCTTTGACGCTCTATAGAGTAAAGTAGTTCGGAATAGGGTCGTAACTATGGAGAACTTGGAGGTCCTCAAACCGGTGCAAAACCATAACTCCACTTGCGGACCAGGTCGATCTCCGCCAGAGAAACCATCCAACAGTGAGATTCGCCCTGTGGCCCCGATGGGAAGGAGGATTTACCCGTCTAGGCATCGAATCGCCCGCGCCACCGGCCGAAGGTCCCAGACTTAGCGTATTCGCGGCATCTTACTCTTCCGCACTCAAGCTCATAACCTTTTACCCGTGTCTTTCTCGTCCTGTAGACGGAGTTCTGTGAACCTCTGAACTGCTTGTGTATAGAGGCCCGATTCAGCGCTATGCTTACTCCGTACGGCCTCGTGTACTTCGTATAACCTTGGACGGTGGCGTCTTCGCGGGTACATGCCGGATTCTTAATTGCCCCATGTATTTTGTACACGTTGATGCAAAGCGCGAAAGCCCGAGCGTGCTCTCGATTGGCGTCTCAATTTCCAGATGCCTGATGCTCGGACATGAGATTGGTCATGCTGCAGAAAGTACTGCAGAGTGGGTATTTCAAGGTTCTTGGTGCCCCAGAGGCGAAGTGCTCCGTCCATGTCAAATCTACCATGAGGATTCGCCATTAATATAAAGCCGTACTAGGCTGGACCAACCATTGAATCTAGATTTGGACATGCTTTCTGTATCAACCTGTTCCTTACCCGAGTTCTCTCAATTGCCGTTCAGATTACGCCATTGTCGCTGTGATCGCCCCAACGTGAAGACCGAATGCCGATATCAATTTGTACCCACAATAATATGCCCTAACGTTTCTTATTTTTTTCTTCTTGAATTTCTCTATTTCTTTTCGGTACTAACGTACTAATGTACTAACGTACAGACTAACTCCCCTATTCCGAATGTGGCGTCTTTGGAGCCGCCTAAGATGGGCTTTGACTGTCTCTCGTTCTAAATTGTCTTTGCGTTTTACGTTTCTAGACACTATTCTCCTTAGACATTTTAATTTAACAATAAACCTTGCAACTTCAGTATAGGAGTGGGGGTATTTTTGATGTACGCAGGATACATCTGAGAATACTTCTAAGACTGTGACTCTGCTTTGGCCCTTTTCTGAAGCCCTCGATCACTCTGCACACCCCTCCTTTTTCATCTTTCTTCTTTTTGGCACCAGATTTTGTTCTCCTTGCTTTTGGGTCTAGGGCTTATTCTCGTCCGGTCCTTTTGTTCCTTTTTCCTTTTTCTGGCTTCTTTCACTACCCCGAGGAGTTTCTTTTTGTTCTCCCACCTATCCTACTAGGGGACTGCCGAGGCTCCAAACTGCCAGCGGACCTCGATCTGACGATATCAAGAAAAGCTCTCAGCTCTCAGTCTTAGTTTTGGGGATCTACCGCAAAGACGCTACATTTAGAGCCCCACTGACCAGTGGTAGGCGCTTCCTTAAGGCTACTTTGTTCATAGTCAACCTGTGTGCCTAGGCGCCTGCATCGATCGTCCCAGTTATCAAGACCATCGTTTTCGGAGCCATTCTGGTTGATATCACTCGTACATTCAGTCCCGTTGAGTGTCGGGCATCGAAGGCGTTATTCCTGCCGAATATCCTTGTTGAAAGGCCCACCCACTCGTTGCCGCCACTATTCTCTAGCTCCCTGATAATCTGAAACCGAGATCTTGTTGCCCGTTGATCTCCCCACTTTGCTTCAATAATCTCAGCCAACGCCCTTTTCTTGGGCTTCGAGCACGGGACTTTCTTCGTTATTCATACTTCGGCCCGGTTCTCCGTGTCTGCTTGGGGCTGGTGGACACCTGCGTCGTCCTATACCCTTGTTTAAGCCTGCCAAATCCTTGAGTGCTGGGACAAGCTACTGGGATACTGCAGATACCCTGGCACGGAACTATGCACTCAACACCGTGACTGCCTGAGACTACTGCGAGATGCTGGCCTTTTAACTCAGCGGCAATTCCTTTCCCTTTCAGTTTCACCGGTATATGATGCAAGTCGACGTGATCTGACTATCTTATACCCCAGAAACTCCTGTCAAAAGTCATCGGCAACCTCTGTACAAAACTTGCCCGGTCTGATACCTGTTAATCATTCGATCGTTGGACCCAAATTTGCATATACAGCCGATTTATCTCTCGTTATTTCTACCAGGCCCGATTTTATGCCTGTTACTGACCCCTGCCACTGTTCCCAGGAGGTCGGAAGGTTTCAACTGGTACGTGGAAAGCACCTACTTCTCCCCGAGAGATCGGGAAAAAGACTCATTGCTAAGTCGCATGGTTCCCGCTTTTAGGTACCTCCCTCATACAATATCTCTCTGAAATCTAGAACTTTCACGGAGTCTAGAACCAGACAAAGAAAACCTCCCCGATTACGCACAGGCCAAAGGGCTTACTTTACAGTACATTCACTGGAGAGTACCAAATCGTTGAATACACGGCTCGCTACACTGGTTGCTACTTGAGCCTGTTATGTAGACAGCCGAATTGTGTGAATAACCCTCACTTCTCACTACTCATACCTCCGCCATGTCAGCACCAACTCCAGGACCAGGATCGGCATCAGGCTCTGTCTCTGGCTCTGGCTTCGGTTCTGGTTTAGGCCCACGTTACTATGTTGGACCCTTCGGTCGTATGTTACCCACCACAGATCGCCCATCCTCGGAGCAGCAATCCGAGCTATCAGCTAATTTACAAGAATCCGGGGATGCCCCATATCAGCTACCACCCCCGCGTGTACCGGCCAGTTTACAATTTGGATCTGATCCTTTTCCACGGCAACAGGACAGCCCTCAGGGGAAAGGCAGCGGATTGCCACCCCAAAAGCCAGAGCAACTCCCCTCCGTGAGCCAGATACTCACTCCCGTACCGGGTCCCAATTCACCACAATACCCTCAGTCATTTGCAACTTCGACATCCTCCAACGGGCGTCGGGGATCCTCATACCAATCTCATCACCACGACCCGAATTTCCGGCTCTCACCAACCCCTGTACATGACAGAGGCCGCTCTGAATCTCTTCCACACTCGCATACCACTGGCCTCCCTTCCTTGTCACAAGTCGCTCTCCATGGCCACGGAGGCATGAGAAACCACACTTCTACAAGGAGCGATCCAGCTGCGGCGTCATTCTTACACGGCCAAATACCAATCCACACCACATCACCACACGAGCAAATATCCAGTGCAGAATTGTCATCGCCGGAAAGTTCAAATTGGGCGCACAGCCAGCCTGTTCGACCTCATGTGGTAGATGAGCGCGTCATTGAAGGAGAACTTTGCTTCGTATACGCAGACGGGTCATTCTGCCCCAAATTCATCGATGGTACACCCGTGAACGCTAACTGGGGTGTAACAAAAGCCGGTAGGCCAAGAAAGCGTCTTGGACTTGCATGTCTGACATGCCGCGAGAAGAAGATCAAGTGTAATCCCAACCCAACACCGGAGGCCGTGTGTGATCAATGCCGAAAGTCTGGACGGGAATGCAGGTTTGAAAGTGCGTAAGTGTGATCGTGATCTCCGAAGAATCTGGATCCTCGGACGTACTTTGTTGAGTCGTGGCTAATATCCTCGAAGCCCGCGGGGGAACCGTGCTCCCATGAAAGGCTCTGCAGGCCTATCTGGTAGATTAGACCATTATCCTACCCCAAGTCAAAGCGCTTTGGACGTTTCCAAGTCACCATATGACATCGCTCGAGCCTCGGACAGTGCAACCTCCCTCCCTGGGACTACCGGCCATTCACCGATGTCAGAGGGCTCGATGCTCACGCCATCAGGCCAAGAAGCCACGTATGAAACCATGGCCGACGCAGACAGAGCTTTAAGATCCCAATCGTATCGTTTCCCCGCACCCTTGGCTGGTGCAGATGACACCCTTGGACGACCGTCGGTACATATCGAAACTAGTCGTTCACCCGAATACTCTGAAATTCTGGGGGAACTCAAGGATAACAACTCGGATGACCCACTAATGGCGGCATGGCACCTAGACCCGTACGAAAGTGACCCAGAGATGACAATGCACTATACCGAGTGTTATTTCCTGCATGTGAACAATGGGTTGTACCACATGTTCCCGCATGGACATTTCGGCGTATGGCTGAAGACGTACCCCACTAAGTCTGCAGAGGACAAAATGCTTCTTTACTCAATGATGGCTCTTGGGTCTGTCTTTTCAGACAGGCCGGACAAAATGACAGCTATGAGACGGTACTCTCGCATAGCACGCTTTGCTATCAACAAAAGCCAACATGGTCTTTCTTTACAACTCGCCCAGAGCTATATCATGATGAGTCTTTGGTACTATGCCACGGGGTCACTGGTCGGGTCGTGGGACTCGATAGGTGCAGCGGGAAGAGCGGTATTCGGGCTTCGTTACAATGTGGAAGCCGGGGGTGTCATCATAGATCAAAGTCAGATGTGCGACTATGGGCTACACCCACAGGCTCTGATTGAGTGCCGACGGCGAACGTTTTGGATCGCCTTCATGCTTGATGTAAGAAATACGCTCTCGCTCCGAGGAAAGACTAAATGCTGATGAATCATCGACAAACAGCGCTTCTCAAGTCTCTATTCTGCTTCTTCGGCCTTCATATCGTCAGATGCAGCATTGCTGAGACTTCCATGCCGAGAAGAAATCTATGAAAATCAACAATACGCCACTGTCCCCTATTTCCAATCTTTCCTCAACCATATCCCAACCTCTCCAGATAACGACCGCTCCTCGCTCAGCCCAATGGCCTTCTTAATCGAGATCATGGCTATTTGGAGTGAAATCTCCCTACACATAACCCGTTTACCCCACATCCCCGCCGAATCATACAACCGACTCGCCGAAGAATTCCACATCACCATCGTCCAAAAATCAAGCCAATGGATGACCCACCTTCCCGACTACCTAGCATTCTCATCCATAAACCTGGAACGAAGCATCCGCCAGAGAAAAGCAGACACCTTCATCTCAATCCATCTATTCTACCACGCCAGTTTGATGAACTTATACAGACACGCCCGGTACCAAAGCCTCCAACCCGAAGTCCTCGGCCAATACATCCACCGCGCCCGATACCACGCCGTCGAGATTCTCCGCATATCCCTCACTTTCGACGAATACGCCAAGGATATCATCCCACTCCGCCATAGCACAGAACCCTCCGAATTCCAAATGACCCTCCTAAACCCCTTCCTCGGCTACGTGATTCTATCGGCCGTCGACGTTCTCAGCTCCGCAGGTCTGGCCTCTCAACTGCACGAGTGTATCTCCTACACCAGAGGCGCACTCACCACAGTCCAGGAACTGGGTCGACACTGGGACAGCTCTTTGCAGCTTTTCACAGCTCTCCACAGACGTCTGACCCTGATGATCGCCTGTCTGAATGAGCGTAGCGTCTTTGCCGAGAAACAGGGCTTTGCTCTAGACGGACCACCGCTCCAGACGAAGGTTCATGCAAATGCGTTGCATTCTATGCCGCCTGGAAATATGGGCGAGGATCTTTTCACGGGCTCGATGCCTAGAGAGGTACTTTTGAATGCTTTACGGCTGGACCAAGCGCCTATTTTGGAGAGTGGTATTGCTTGGATTAGGGATCCTTGAGATGGGGATCTTTTTCGATTTTCTTTTCCCTTCTCTGACATTGGCTTGAAACACTACCCATTTCTATCACTGCTTGAGCCTTATTTTCTTTTCGTTTTCCTTCTTTGTAATCCGCCTTTTGGTATAATCTTGTTACGATACGATGAATGCATGCCGAGGCTCATGATGGCTTGATTGACTCGGAACTACTTTCTGTCTAGAATGGATTGTGTATGATGTCTCTCTCCGTTTCTCCCCTCGAGTATCAGTTCGATCTATTCTCTGACTGTATTTTATAGTGTTGTCTATTCTTGTTGATTCGTGTCTTGGTGCCGGCGTTCTATCACCTGTTTTTGGCTGCTATGTATCGATATCCACTATTCCCAAGGTAACAAAGGGGCTTTGTTATTCTACATCGTACAATAGCGATATAAACTGATTGTCAGTCTGTGGTAATTCGATTGAATCTGGCTGATTGAAGCCCTGGGTATAGTATGGCAATCTAATTTGCTCTATCACTTGGGTTGCTCATAGCATCCTGGGTACCTAGGCAGGTGATAGTATCAAAAAAGCATCTGTAAGCTTGATTTACCTTTATTCAAAGCCACGTTTCTGAAACTAAAAGTGAATGGACTTCTAAGTCAAGATTTACTTACAATGTGGCTCCTATTTAAGGTGAGGCATGAGAGTACACCTCAAGACACAGATCAAAGAACATTTCAATCGGTAGTTGTAAATAGATCCTAAAGGCTTGTATATACCTAGTACTAAACAATGTCCTTATTCTCTTTATCTTGATCTCTATATTCCCCCTTCATCATATTGAAAGCCTTTGTCAACTCCAGTCTCCTTTCATGGAGAGAAAATCATATATAAAGGACTCGATCATTCCCCCATGAAACATACCTTTCGATATAGTCTAGCATTGCACTTTGATAGATATCAGGGTAAGAACTCCAACTTATCCCAATCTTGACTCAATGGCTAACACTAAGGAAATTCACAATCCTGTTCGGATCTTCTTCTACCAGGGCAACACTATCAACAATGACCGCAAGCTCAACCTAGTCGAGCTAGCTTATAAAACAGCCCGTGACCACGGGGGCTTCCCTGAGGCGATTTTGATTCGGTAAGTTATTCACCCCCTTCCCCGCATGTATACATGTACATATCCAGGTCAGAATGTACCTACACAGGGTATATATACATGCATGCATGAGCTTTCCCAATACCCTTCCATTTTCTAACACTTTTCTAATAGAGCTGACATCCACAACACAACCAGCGTTGCAGGTAAGCATTTCCCCGATCCTAAGGGCTGGCATGGGACCTTCGCTTTCAAGAGCAAGGACCAGGTCGAGCGCAATTACCATGTTGTATCTCATGGGTATACTAACGGTAAAGAAGACTTTGTTCTTAAGGAGGCGACTCATACTAAAGAGAAGCCGGATGGTGTTTTGCGGGGCCCGCCGGGGGCTGAGAAGGTCGTTTGGCCTGCTGAGGAGGATCTAGTTGAGTATGAGCTTAGTCCCCTTGGTTTTTCGGATTAACGTACTTATAGGTTCGTTTGGGGGTTATTCTTTGATATGGATCCCAGGAGGTTAAAGTCAACGGTTCAGGTTTTGACTTTGCTCGTAATCTGGCAAAGCAACCGTATGGACAGTTGGCATCCATTTGACTTGGCAGCTCTTAGTAGAGGGTTGATTCACTACAAGTTCTCTTGAATAACAATATAAATGTGCTCACATTCAAATGGTAAAGCAATCTCAAACGCCATGTAAAGCAAACGCTGGTATGTATTCGTAACATCATTGACATGAAACAAGTTCCGACTATTTCTCTAAAAATACATGGTCGTGTGAAGTCGTAGAGACCGGGAATCGTCCCGAATATATGAATCGTCCCTCAACGGGGTCCATTAGCACAGCGTAGTGGGTGTCTTCGTTGACAATGGGGTACGAGGAAAGCCAACTGAGCACGGTTCCAAGGGTAATTGACACTTCAGACTCAGAAGGATCTTCCCATCCCGTTTCTGTATTCCGTTTCCACCGAAGATGTGTTGGTCGTCTCTGGGGCAGAGCAGCTTCCTTGACTCGGCGTCTCCTTAATTCTTGATGAAAAGCTTTGTGATCTTGCACCCTGCGATCCCACTTTTTCTGCATGGATCTTTGTCGTTCTTTGCTCTCCTCGATAATCTCAGCCATGCTCTGCATACCATCTGACATTCGCAGGCCTGTATATCCTTTATCTTTCGCGATGGCCTCGGTCGTGGCTTGACTGGGCTCTTCGTCATGATTCGTCGTGATAATGAATGAAGATGACGTGCGCCACGTTGCTAACCCATAGTCCTTCTCCATAGATGTTGTTTTCGAACCATCGCAGAAGATCAAGTACGCAGCTGTGGTACGCATCGGAGGAACTTCAACAATGATATCCCATATAGTCGAAGTAACCGAAAGCGGACTCATCTTGGGCACAATTGGCGCAGGAATAATAGTCTGTCGCAGCAACGAGGTAATCGACTGTCGAAACCCGAGCAAAACAAGTAAATTATTCCAATAAAACCCCTTATTGCGACTTGAATCATGCACAGCCCGGAAATTCAGCGAAACACTAAGTCCTGGTCGAACACCCGTGAGCACACCCACGAACCCAACATAGGTTATACACGTCGCAAGCACCTTGTCAGGTGCATCATTGCGAACGAATTCCAGCTGCACGATCAGATCACGCAGTGGATCCATTCCCCAGTCCAACGTGCGGAAATGTACCATCCTCGTCCAGAGCCCGTCGAGCATTCGCACACCGCCACTCGTGCATCCCATCAGCAAATCAAGCACCACGTTCAGGCAGATCAGGAAATAGAGGTCGATCCCGGTTACGCGGCTGATGCCTCGGATCTCGGAAGTTTCCTCGTCGCTGTATAGCCTGCGCAGACACATTCGGGCAAGCCAGTGGATGGGTTTGGTGGGGATCTTGGGGGAGACGTTGTGGATCACGTCGTCGAATATCCCTGTTACTGAGCGCATTCTGTCCTTGTAACGTCTTGCGAGGGCTTTGTAGCGCTCTTCTGGTGGGAGGGACAGGTTGATTCTGTATACTGGGGGTTGTTTGGCTCCTAGTTCTTTTAACCGCGTGGTACTCATCGTGGATATGATTGTTGACGCTTCGTATTCCAGACGAAGTAGGTTGTTGGGGGGTTGCGGCAATGAGAGATGAGGTTGTGCTGGGTGAGACTCGAGTGTTTTGGCCCAAGCCTTGGCAAATTGAAGAGTGTTGATACTGGGTCTGTATAAGCTTCTTGACCCAAACTATGTGAGGCGTAGAGGGACTCACGATGATGTTTAAAGGCGTTACACGGGGTTCACCGAAAGACAAGCTGTTGCCTGGAGCCCTGCATGTTCGCTGTATGGACACCTGATGCTCTTATATGAGACTTTTGTTATGACTCCCCGGCTGACGGAGAATCTCTAACTGAAAAGAGGTCTAGGGCTCGACGTGGCTCATTTTGCCAAGACGTGATAAGATCCACCTGCGCCTCATCCTTCAGGTAGCCAAATAGATAACTTCCACTTCTGATCTACTACTCCTTACGGACTACAGTTTCATCTTGTGCTCCAGTTTAGTTGAGCTGGCAGGATATCTGTCCATCCTTCATGTTGCTCCTTTCTGTGGCCTGCAGTCATTGGCCATGACCACGCCAATTGCACCGATCGGCAACCTGATGTTTGACGAATTGATGATAATCTCAAAATTCAGTTCGACCAACTCAGGCTGCTGCAGCCTGAGTGGAGCTGCATGAACCTTATAAGTGTTCGAGAGATAAACGACGATCGGCGTTGCAACACCTCTCTGTGGCCCAAGCTGTATGTTGTTTACCTTGCTCAGCCCCATTGCGTCCTTGGCACCGATTTGCTTATTGTTATGATCGATGGCGATATGGGCACCCTCTCAATCGCTCGTGGAGAGCAGCCGAGGCTATCAACACACGCTTGCAGTTTTAAACATGATGCGACCTTGATTTTTGGGTCTTTCGGAATCCTCAATGGGTCCATAGCGAGCTATGGGGAGCAGTTGCAGAGTCTTTGCACTGATACGAGACGAGATCCACAAGACAATGCATTGATAGACTCAACCCATGACTATTTGTTCTTGGCAAACTGCTCAATCACGGCCACTCAGGCAATCGATGCTCATTGTGGCAGTATCTGGAAAATGACAAATCCTGCGAAACTACATACGGAGTTGCCTTGTGCATTGACTATGCCTCAGCTGCCGTATTCGCAAAAGCGACTTTATGCAGTTGTTATGTACTTCGTATGCTGAAGATGTGTAAGTGAAGGAGAACAATAGAGCTACATGTTCACGGGTAGGCACATGCTTGCGGATCTATGAGCAGCCAATCAGGATGGAAATCTTTCTGAAACAAGACTTTGAATTGTTTTATGAGGGCAATGAATATACTCAATACATCAAAATATTTCTATAGACTCGAGATGAATCGACGTATAGTTCTACCTCCAAACCCCGTCAATGCTCCATAGGCGGGGATCGGAGACGCGGAAAGTTTCTCCGATGGGATTTCCATTTCCCTCCACCCTACAAGCTTGCTTCATTACCTTCATCTTTACCAACCCCAAGATGGGGCCGATATGATATCTAAATAGAGACAATTGCACCGCGCACAAAATCATCATGTCATCCTTCGATCAAGTCCCCGGGACGCCAGAATATCGCGCCACCGTGGAAGACGATGGCCTCGACGCGGACTACAGTATGGTCGGCGAGTACCCAGAGGAAGTCGACTACTACGTCTTGCTGGGCCTCTCGCGCAATCCACCCCCAACAGACGCCGAGATTCGATCCGCATACCGCAACCTGACCCTCAGCTTCCATCCGGATAAACAACCACCGCATCTCCGACACGCGGCCGAGACTCAGTTCAGACATATCCAGGAGGCATATGAGACGCTGATTGATCCTAATAAGCGGACTGTGTATGATATCGCGGGTGCGGCGGGTGTGCGGCAGGAATGGGGCCAGTTTGGAGCTATGGGGATTGGAGGAGAGGCGCAACGACAGGACGTGGGTGTTAAGGCCATGTCGCCGGATCAGTTCCGCCGCTGGTTCTTGAAAACGATGAAGAAACGGGAGCGGAAGGCTGTGGAGAGTTTGGTCTCTAGTAAGGTATGATTTTCCTGGATCCTCCGTCTATCGGCTTTTTGAAGCGTCGAGCAATTGCTGATGTTGGTTGGGGTCATAGGGCGCTATCACCATCGGAGTCAATGCGTCGACTATGGTGTCTGTCGACGAGGATGAAGATGTGCAGTTTCATATTCCTTCACCGCAAGTGGCCACATATGGTCTATCGTATAATTTCAAAGCGCCGCTGTCCTTACCCCAGATTTGGAGCACGCCTGATGAGGAAGAAACTGATGATACACAAAATGGCCCGGAACAAGACGCGCAAGAGGAAGGATCGGAGCACCTGCAAGTCACTTTGAATGCGGGTATAACTGGAGGTTTGGCTCGCCCGGTAAAGAAAGTCACGGTAGAGTACGAGGATGGAACGGAAGGAGAAGAAAGTGTATGTTCTGTCAGTCGCTTTCATCCCATACTCAGCTGACTGATTTTCTCAGTATACAATGCCACCGCTCCTGGCATCGCAGAACTTCCAGTTTGGAGCTTCAGTGATCCCCAATCTCAGAAACTTGGTGGGAACTAAGGGCATCTGGGCCAAACATCCCTTTTCGCTCCTCGCTGACTCTCAAGTGAGCTTTGAAGGCCTCCTCCTTCCTAACCCAACCTTGCGAGCGAACATTTCTCGAGCTTTCCAGCCAATCCCTGGCACCAAGCCCTTCCAGGTGAGTGTGACGAGTATACACACACGTTCCTTGAAGGAATCACCGCCGTCCTTTGAGGTTCAAATCACAAGAGAGGTTGCCAAGAGAAAGATTGGCGTTCTGTCATGGTCCAGTGGTGCTGTTGATTGGCCCGAGTTTCTTCTCAACTTCTTCCCGACAATCGGCATGGGAGTGCAGAGCGCCATCACATCGGCCAACGAGTTTAGCAACCTGCAGCTAGGTTTGATTTCGCTTCCCGAGCAGTCTCAGGCTACAATGGACTTCGATGATCACGACGAGGAGAGTGGAGAATTGGATGAGGACGTGCAGAATCTCCTCAAGAAGCGACGCAAAATCAACCAGTCCGCCGAGGCATGGCAGACACACCTCCAAGTTAGCCCCGGAGGTGGCGGGTTTGTTTTGAAGTACTCACGTAATCTCTTCTCCGGAAAGCCTGCCGATGATCCAGTCAGAACCGAATGGAGCTCTGAGGGATACTTCCCGATGCCGGCCATGGACCAGGCGCGTGCTGTCCGACTCGAGATCTCAAGCGTTGTTGGATTAGACATGTCTCTCAGCTGGACCATTAAGGGTGTCCGTCGGATTGGCGAGTACACTCGCGTCGGTCTCGGCGTTGGCATCGCAGAAAAGGGCATCATGATGACAGTTTCATGGAATCGACTGGGCCAAAACATCAATATTCCAATCAATGTTTGCCCGGCCAATGAGGCAACAAGCGGTGCTGCAGCACTGACGGCTATATTCCCCTGGCTGGCCTACTGCGCGATTGAATTCGGTTACATCCGACCACGCGACAAGAAAAAGCGCCGACAGGCAGCTGCTCGACGCCATCGCGAGCTGAAGAAGCAGATCCCCAAGAAGCGTGAGGAGAGTCTCCAGGCCATTGAACTCATGACAGATCAGGTGCAAAGGCGACAAGCACGAGAGGAAACACAAGATGGCCTCGTCATCACGAAGGCCGAATATGGATATATACCACTCGTAAACAAGAAACCCAAAAATGGGTTCACGGAGCCCAGGGTGATCGATGTCACTATCCCTGTGGCTGCGCTAGTTAACCGGGGTCAATTGGTCATCCCTGGTAAATCTATCAAGGTAAGTTAACCAGACCGATCTACCTCGCTTTTGTTTCTTTGTTGGAAATCACAGCGCTAACGCTAATCAATCTAGTTCCAAATTCTGGGATTCCATGATCCCGCACCATTGCTACCCAAACGATTGAAGATCTGGTATAGATTTCAGGGACGCGATCATTTTGTCGAGGCAAGCGACAAAGAGGACATCGCATGCCCCATGCGTACGCATTTTATATCCATCTAAGTGCATTTCGGTCAATTTTGTTTGGTGGGCATATATCAGTTCTTTGTCTCCATGTATTTATAGCATTTGGTCGTTTATTAGCGACTTTTTTTTTTCAAGCCCACAGCTACACTACTCCATACACATCTATTCGAACTCCGCTTTTGTTTATTTGTAGGTACTGGTCAAGCTGGAAGGCCTATTGATTGGAGAACAACCCGATGAGGACTCCAAGTTACATTCTGAACATGGGGAAGGGTGTATGCTTCCTTGTACGGAGTACATATGTAAACGAATGTACTACTGTAGAACGAGACCCCTGATCCGAGCATCATCTGCAGGTCATATTTATGGGACATCGCAAAAGTACCCTTCTATTTAGGATTTTTAATTTCCAAGTTTTACCAATTATGACTTCAACATAGGGACTGTGCACGCCTGCATCCGACCGGCTCTCGGAGCTCCGTGGATGTTCCGGGTGAGACTAATATAGCGTAGTCGGATCTTCGCATTCAAGGATGAGATCCGTAAGTGGTATACGGAGTACGGAGTAGATTAATCAGTATTATTCACTCATACGTTACATTGACAGAATGTCCAGACATAGCGAGGCGCTCATAAGATATGTAGGTAATGTAACCATATTGGATTCTACCCCACAGAGGGTGGTCAAAAGTGCGCCATCTGCTCTGTAAGGCACTGATATACACCCCTGATAAATAGATGGGGATTTGGGTGCGGGTGAAAAGGAGAATAGTAGGAAAATGACATCTCAAATCTGAAGTTTTACATAGAGCTGAAGTTTGAAGACTCGGGCTAGGAATTATCTGCGCATGGTATAAGTACATACAGAGTGTTTGGAATCTACTATGGTGCGGTGTTTTATAGAAGCTAATCGCCACAGCTACCTCGAAGTCTTGGCATTTTATTACGGTGGCGCTTAGAGCCCAACTACGCAGATGATCAAAGTCTTGGCACTGTAGTCCGCCCTCGCATATAGACCAACCGCGCAGTTTGGCCCGAAAAGCCAAATGGAGCGTCACCTTATGCTCCGTCATCAACCACGAGTGCACAGCTCCTGAGTTGCTCACTCACAAAATGTCAACCTCTATTGCATCTGGACTGTTCAAGTCCCTGCCAAAACCGAAATACACTGGTGAAGAGGAGGAGTTGCCGCAGCATGCACAACCCCGTGGTCCGCGCGTGGTTGGCGCCGACCAGCTTGATGAAACACAGGTTGTCCTACGGGTGAGTTGTATCTCTTTGTCACTTTAGTTTGGACTGATAACTAATTTCTATGTCTTTTTCAGAGGACTGGACCCCCTCCCTACGGAAACCGTGCAGGATGGCGACCTCGCGCTCCCGAAGATTTCGGTGACGGCGGCGCGTTCCCGGAAATTCTAGTTGCACAGTATCCCCTTGATATGGGTCGGAAGGGAACATCGGCAACTTCAAATGCGCTCGCCGTTCAAGTCGATGCCGAAGGCAAGGTCAAATACGATGCGATCGCCCGCCGTGGACACGCAGACAACCGCACCGTCCATGCATCATTCAAGGATTTGATTCCGCTTCGACAGCGGGTGGACATGGGAGAGATTTCTTTGGAAAAGCCGTCGGAAGAAGAAGTTCAGGCTCAGATGGAAAAGACAAAGGCCGCGCTGGCAAGCTTGGTCGAAGGAGCTGTGACGGCGCAGAAGCCGAAGAACGTTCGAGGTGGACAACGGGCAGATCCGACCTTCGTTCGCTACACCCCGGCAAACCAGATGGGTAATAATGGCCGCCAAAATGACCGCATTATGAAGATCGTCGAGAGACAGATAGATCCCATGGAGCCGCCCAAGTTCAAGCACAAGAAAATTCCCCGTGGCCCGCCATCCCCGCCGCCTCCCGTTATGCATTCGCCGCCGAGAAAGCTCACTGCGGAGGATCAGGAAGCTTGGAAGATTCCGCCTCCTGTGTCGAACTGGAAGAATCCCAAGGGCTACACAGTGCCGCTAGACAAGCGTTTGGCTGCCGATGGCCGTGGGTTGCAAGATGTTACTATTAATGATAAATTCGCCCAGTTTGCAGAGGCTTTGTTCACAGCAGATCGCCATGCCCGTGAGGAGGTACAGCTTCGGGCTCAGATGCAGCAGAAGCTGGCAGAGAAGGAAAAGGCACAGAAAGAAGAGCACCTCCGGATGCTTGCACAAAAGGCTCGCGAGGATCGCGCTGGCCCCAGTCAGCGCGAGAGTCGTGCTCGTTCTCGCTCACGAAGTGTCAGCCGCAGTGTATCTGCCTACTCCCGATCTGCCTCTCCTAGCGAGGATGAAGAAGCTGCTCGAGACCGCGCAGAACAGCGTCGTGAACGACGACGGGAAGACGAACGCCAGCTGCGCCAGTCTCGCATGGGCACGGAGCGTCGCATTCAAACCATGGCCCGCGAACAGAACCGTGATATCTCCGAGAAGGTGGCGCTTGGTCTCGCCAAGCCGACACAGAGCTCAGAATCTATGTGGGATTCGCGTCTCTTCAACCAGACCAGTGGTATGCAATCTGGTTTCAACGAAGACAACCCTTACGACAAGCCGCTGTTCGCCGCGCAGGACGCAATCAACAGCATTTACCGTCCCCGTGCGCAGGCTGATGCGGATGATGAAGAGGCTGGCGAGGGCGAGATGACCAAGCTAGAAAAGACCAAGCGATTCGAGGTCTTGGGACGCGCTAAGGAGGGCTTCCGAGGCGCTGCTGAAGCTGAGGTAGGCTTTCAACTATTCGTTCTCGTTTTCATTGCTAACAACTTTATCTACAGGAACGTCAAGGTCCCGTTCAGTTTGAAAAGGACACTGCCGATCCATTCGGTATTGACAACATGATCGCTGATGTAACCTCGGGCCAGAAGCGTTATGGAATCCAGGAAGCTGAAAATGACGACCGCAAGTCAAAGCGCCCAAGGGTCGATGACGAATGAATCTGACTTTCTCTAATCTTGTGCCATATGTGACTCTATTTTGTTCTTGCGATCTTTTTCTGGGCATCTGAAAAAATATCCTCAATGCATTGCGGGCGTTTCTGGCAGTGTGTTTGTTCTCCACCACCGTGTTGTTTCTCAAAAGAGATCGGGATTTAGACGAGTTGATTAGGCCCGTGTTTGTCAAATGGGAAAAGTGGTCGCTCTCTTCTTTGCAGCTACCAATAAAAAGCATTTAATCCCACAAATGTGTTCCAGTAACTAGCCTGTTGTCTCATATGAGGTGATTGTTATCTGACCCAAAATAGCATAGCACACCTCAAAAATATCTAGCGGAATAGACAGAGGTCTACAAGAAGCTAAGGTTGACTCTACCTGTCTATGATTGTTAATGTATCCTGTAGGTACATTCAAAGCTTTTGAGCCCCCGAAGGTAGCCCGTAATGTACGCCAACTGGCCAGAGACTATACAATATGTAGAGATAACAACCCATTCAATTATCAGTTCAGAACAAACACCAACATCGACACTATGTAACATTCACTCAGTTCTTCTCCTTTTTCATGTTGGGAGACAGAACACTCTCCAGCCACTTGTAGGCCACAGGCAGACTGTCAGGATAACCCATGTGCACCTTGTTCTCAAAAAAGCGTGCCTCCTTATGACCTCCATGGTTGAAGAGCACCATGCAGTCTTCGATCGGGACAACTCCATCATCCACGCCCTAGAGACAGTCAGCTTTTGTTCAATTCAAAAACACAATGATGTATAACACATACGTTAAGCAGCAACAGGCGGCAGTTATCCTGGTCAACGATCCCAGTCTCAACAAGCGAGAACTTCTTCTGCGCATTCTTCACAAAGTCCTCAGTACTGTCGTAGCCATACTTCTCCGCCATAGCAGGAGTAAGTCTAAAATCCCGTTAGTTCCCCATAACAAGTCACCATACCATCAAAACTCACTCAAATGGATACTCATGGTCATTCGCCTTAGCCAACCACTCGGGATCAAACACATAGTGCGATCCAGGCCCATGAGCAACAGCCCCAGCCAGTCGTTCCCGGTGCGTACAAGACGCCCGAATAGCATAGAAGCCACCCGCACTAAGTCCCCAAGCCGCAACCCGCGACATATCAAACTCAGGCCTCCCAGCCATATAATCCAACACACTCGACCATAGCCGATCCGGCGACTCAGGGTCCGCCGGATCCGCAGGCGAGTCCGCCGTCCCCGGAATCTCCACAATAACCGTCGCCCAACCACGGTTGACGATCTCGTGGCTGCGCTGGCTGTTGTCCGGTCTGTAGCCGTCCAGGCCTGTCATGAGGAGTACGACGGGGACGCGATTCCCGCCGCGTGCTTCTTCCGGCAGGCGCACGTATAGCGGGATCTCAGCGCCGTCGCGGCCGGCTCGGTGCGTGTGCGGGATTACTTCCTCGGTTATGATGGGGTTCCAGAGGGAGGCGGCTTTCAGGTAGACTTGCTTTTGGCGGTTGAAGGCGGCGCGCTTGATGGAGGTCTCTGGGTTGGTTGAGGGGCTTACGTAGGGGAAGCGGGAGATGCGGAGGACGACTGCTGCGCGACGGTAGAGGTCTGCGGCGCGGTCGAGGTCGCCGTTGTTGAGGGCTTCGCTGGCTTGGGTTTCTAGGGCTGTTGCTGTTGGGAGGAATGCTTCGGTGTAGGCGTCTGTGTTTGCATCGTTGATGTTGTCCTGGTTCTTGGGGTTAGGTTTGCGGCGTGGTTGTGGTTTGGTTCACTTACGGCGATGAGCTTTTGGAAGATGGGCTCAAAGTCTTCCAGGGATCCATCGTGGAATGGGTAGATGGATTTGGTGCACTGTGTTGATGTTAGTTCTCGTTTCTGTCTCTCTGGATTGATTGAGACGTACTGGGAATTTCCACTTTGTCTCCCATAGGGCTTTGATCGACCCCTTGTGAGGGTAGACAGTGTCGAACTTGTCTCCGAGAATCCACGGCACCATGTTGACAGTACTACAGACGAGGTAAATTGCTGAGCTTGATGTCTCTGAGTGGAATCTATTTGGTTTAATGGACTATATATACGTGACATCCTGTCTTTTTCGATGTCACCGGCACTTGCTGGTAGCAGCTACCACTATCAATGTGTCAGTACAGAATGATGTCGTCTCAGATGCAACCAGTAAGTAACCGTTGCCACGAGCTTTGGAAAGCGCTGGTTCGGCAGCGATCTACCGTCCACCGACGAGCTTGGTACCTTGGACGGCATCGGGTTGCTTGGTTTTCCGGATGCGGGAGGTGTAGACATCGTGGTTCAAGGAATGTCGATCGTAACCTCACATATTCAACTGCCCAGCACCCTTGATCTCTTTTTCGTAGGCTTTGCGTCCCACCTGCTTGTAAATAGTCATGATTACACTCTATTTGAAGGGACCCTACTATGTAAAAGACGCATATTGTACGATAGAATGCTGTCAATTTGCTCTCAATTTTTATTCTATGAGAAGAAACACAAAAGATAATAATTCCACTCGAACGAGACGTAGCCCAATTAGCAACCAGCTTGATCCTCTGGGTAAATCCTAGGCCATTCGCAATAATCTCAAACTTGAATTACCAAACACGCATTTTGTTTAGACGTTGGCTCCGCCGTTGCAGGGCAGAATTTGGCCTGGAGATAGTCAGAGGTCTTGTCCATGTCAGATCAGCATTCCAGTACTCACCGTTGATCCATTCTCCAGCCGGGCTGGCCAAGAATGCCACAATGCGGCCAATATCCGCAGGAACACCACAGCGCCCAAGGGGGCTACCATTGGCCAGAGCGGTCTCAATATCCTCGAGCGACGAGCTCTGGTCGCACCCAGGTGCATAGCGCCACGCGTTGCTCAGCCACATGTCACTCTTGACACCGGCAGGAGCGATTGCGTTCACAGTGGCCTTCTTCTTGCCGAAATCAGCAGCAAAGCACCGAGTGAAGCCCTCCACGGCGCTCTTGCTGCCGGCATACAGCGAGTGGCCGGGAACACCCAGGCCTGCAGCGATGGACGACATCAGGACAACCCGTCCGCCAGGCTGGATGTGGTCGTAGGCGTTCTTCGCGACGAAGAACTGCGCACGTGTGTTGAGGTCGAAGACTGCGTTGAAGTCGTCCAGTGTGGTCTCGGACAGGGGGACGAATTTCTCGGTTCCTGCGTTCGAGACCACAATGTCCAGTCGGCCGAAGTGGCCTACTACCTGCTCGAAGAGGTCCTTGATCGACTCGACTTGCGTCAGGTTGGCTTGGAAGGCGGCGCCGTGTACGCCCTGTGCCTGGATCTCTTGCACCACTGCGTCTGCGGTCTTTGAGCTGCTGGCGTAGTTGATGGCTACGCTGGCGCCCTTCTTTGCGAGCTCCAGTGCGATACCGGCTCCGATGCCACGACCACCACCGGTCACCAGGGCGACTTTGCCGGCGAGCTCGGGTTGGGCGGCGTTGGGGTTGGGGACGACCATGTTGATTATTTCGACGGTGAAGGTGAATTGAAGGGTTGTACACTGCGCTGGGTGATGGATCGGCCAGGAAATGGGGATAGTCATCTAATATTGAATTTTTTTATTCTCGATTCTCGTAACACTGGGCGGTTTCTGGCCGCACTCAGGTAAAGACTTCCATGTTCCATCGCCTGTTGCAGCAGGTGCGAACAGTGGCCGAATCCGTCTGTCGCATGCTACAATCGTAGCTGGGAAGGTCCACCACCCAAGAGTAGTTCTAAGGCCATTATCAGGTCCGACCATGCTGTAGCCGCTTGCAAACAGAGATGTAGAATCTTAGTCTTACCTCGTGCCGCATGCGGAACGCCGAGTAGATTGGCTGCACGATCTGTCACACGCCAAGCGGTTGGGTTGCATTGCTGTGACTTTCTGTCGAAGAATGGGTTGGCCAAATCCGGGGACTGTTGGCATGGTGGAATTCTGTTCAGCGTGGATTTTGGATATACTCGTCCTCTGCGCCTTATAGCTCTACCCAGCGCTTGAAATATTTACACCAAAAATCACAACTTACTGGATGATCATGTCTCCCGCCGTAAAGAACACCACTACTGAGCCCAACTTGGACATCAGCTTCCAAGGTTTGTTTCAACCTCCATCCTTGTCTTGTACCAGCAAGACGCTAACATTAGTAGACTATCTCATCCTCTCAAAGCTCGTTTTTGACTGGGCTGACAGCTACGATGCCAAGGTACACATTCGATCACGGTCACCACAAATCTGACCCTGCCACTAACGATATCTCAGGACTGGGACCGCCTGCGCAGCATCATCGCGCCCACTCTGACGGTTGACTACACCAAGATCGGTCTGAAAAGATGGGACAACATGGCCGCCGATGACTACATGGCCATGATCACCCACCCGGGTTTCCTGGGTGACATGACCATCAAGACCCAGCATCTGCTTGGCCAGACATGGTGGGAGAAGGTCTCTGACACAGAGGTCATCGGTCATCACCAGCTGCGTGCTGCGCATCAAGTTTACGAGACTCCCGAGCTGGAGACTGTCAAGCTACGTGGTCACTCTCATGCAACGAATGAGCACTATTACCGGAAGGTGAATGGTGTGTGGAAGTTTGCTGGATTAAAGCCTAATGTGCGCTTTAATGAGCTACGCTTTGAGGATGTTTTCAAGGGGCTTGACTAGATATCCTTGCTATAGCATAGGCTTCTGTTATGAACATCTGATGTTGCCCAGTCTAAATCTCCAATGCTGCTTCCCTAGTCCCATGTTTACGTTACGAGTAGTTGCCCCATGTTGTAGAAATGATGTCATTGTATGTAGCCATCTCATGTAGCTATTGCTAGGTATTGATTGACAGGAATAGGAGTAATATTAATGTAGCTCCGAATCTGATGAGATAGGACTAGACACAGCACAGTAGTCATAGCTATCGCTGTCGCTTATTGCGGAACTTGACTCCTTCGCGGTATATTCGGGCTCAGTTTGTTGGCCTGTATCTCCTTTGGTTCCCTTGGTCATTCTTTCAATTGTGCAGTTTACCAGCGAGTTGAGATGGCCATCATGTGGATTTTGTCGCGAAATCTCATGGAGAATGTCCACAATCTCATCAGACTTCTCGTCTTGGCGCAGTTGGACAGAGTTGTGACATAGAATCACATCAACAGCGGAAGCTGTGGCCCTCAGTATATTCTCTGTGTGCTCCTTGGTACAGGTGTAAGCGTGGTCGCAGCATAAAATGAGTTTGGTGATCTGTTGTGTCACAAACTGCTTCATCCACACGAGGGACTGATGGTCGACAGATGGTGATAACCCCCATAGATAATCACACACAAGCATTTTCAGCATCTTGCTTCTTGTTTCACATATCAGCTCGGCTGGCATGTCTTCATTTGCTGACTCGAGCAATTCTGGGACGTATTGACCAGTAGACGTGTCCACCCACAGAGCAACACGTTGACCATCGCAGTTTGCTGCCATACCACCACTGTTTATCGTGTAGCTGGGATTTCGTGACAGGTTTGCCGGAACTTCGTGCTCGTGCTTGACTTTGGCCTTGCCTTTAACTTCCTTGGAGGAAGAAGCTTCTCCGCAGCCAGGTTGGTGGGGGACATTGACTTGCGAGTCCACTGGAAAAGGCTTCTGGACACCCGAAGAGCTCCCCGACTCTGGTATGAAAGGCTTTGTGCTTGAGTTCCTGTCTATCTTTGGGTTGTGTATCTGTTCAGCTGGGGGCTGGGTGGGAGTTCTGTCGTAGTATGTGGCACTGAAGGCCTTTGAGTGGATCGTGCATCGATAATCACGGGTTCTTCGAGGATGGTTAGCCTTGAACTTGTGCACAATCATTCTGCGAAGGCATACTGGCTTGCTCTCCATGGATCGGTGAGTAACTTCTGGTCAGTCTCAGCAAATTCCCCCCAACCGATTGGTACGTAGTGTCGGCCTATTGTATAGGGCCTTCCTGTGATACAGGGTTTTCGAGTCACTTGGATACAGAACGGGACCTCAAGTCCCTGACTCTTGTGTTCTGGTCTGGCATTCTTGTGTCTCGCTTTTGTCCAGTACATGAAGAGACCAATTCTGTAGGGCTCAGACTGGAGCCACACGGGTATGATTCTGTCGCAGCAAAACACTTGTGGGGCTGTCATTTTGGACCCTGGGTGATATGAGAACCTGAATCTGGGTATAATATTAGAGACTAGCATAGCAAATGACCTTTGGGATCTCTGAAGTTGATCTTACTGAGCCGGTCATGATTTGCTCATCATCCAAGTGCTGATAAACAATGAGCATCTCATTCAACTTGTGTGTTGCGTGTCTATTGAAAGGGCCCTAGAGTATGAACCTATAGCTAAAGACATGCATAATCTACGTATCAGCTCTAAGCATACTCTATTGTGTGATTTGAATCATCCTCTTTGCCCAGCAATCCCATGTATAATGGCCGTCATAGGCACTGGTACTAGCTGCACATATAGGTGCA
Source organism: Penicillium crystallinum (assembly GCA_027569675.1). Classification (NCBI taxonomy): domain Eukaryota; kingdom Fungi; phylum Ascomycota; class Eurotiomycetes; order Eurotiales; family Aspergillaceae; genus Penicillium; species Penicillium crystallinum. The sequence continues at coordinate 27,331 of JAPDKR010000051.1, forward strand.
GCAGATTCGCACCTGCCCAACTTGGCAATACCTTGTCACCTCTGGGAACTGATTTTATATGGTCTTCGCCATTCAAGGAAGGCACAACCCTCGCTCCTCCCCGTTTAGGAGCTTCTCGTCGCCTACCCTCGTGATCTCCATCGCCATAAGCCCCTGCTCGGGTATAAATATCTGCCTCTGCCCCCCATCTCTCTCTCCTCTTCTTTCTCCCCAACTTCTTTTCCTCTCTTCCTCTCGTGTCCACCCTCCCCCTCAGGCATCCATCCCAGGCACTCCAACCTCGGACACCCCAGCCTCAGGCACCCACTTTGGAACAATGACAACCTTGGGGACACACATGACATCTATGTCAACACAGTTGTCAACAACAATACACGTTGACCAACATCATTCATGGTCACCACCATCCATGACCACCACCATCCATGACCACATTCATCTGTGACCTCATCCATCCATGGTCACCAACATCAATGACTACCACCCTCCTCCATGGTCACCACCCTCCTCCATGGTCACCACCCTCCTCCATGGTCACCACCCTCCTCCATGGTCACCACCCTCCTCCATGGTCACCACCCTCCTCCATGGTCACCACCCTCCTCCATGGTCACCACCCTCAATGACTACCACCAACATCCATCCATCCATGGTCATCAAGAACATCTCTGACCACCATCATGCATGACCATCAACATCTATGGTCACCACCAACATCCACTTTGTTGACCACCTTTTCCTCTTCACTCTCATGACTGGGTATTCATCACTCACTGGCTGGCCTTTCCAATTTGCCTCTGCCTCAACAACCAACTGCCAGAAACGTCAAGGTTGTATGTTCTGTCTGTTTCATTTTGCTTTTGTATCTTGGATCCACTGACATTCAATGTTCAGGCAGTTCAGTTCCACAACAACACCTCGTTTCATCATGCATCACTTCATCATGCATCATATCATTCAAGTTTGTATGTTCTGTCTGTTTCGTTTTGCTCTTGTGCATTGTATCTACTGACATTCATTCTTTCAGGCAGTCCAACCACACAACAAAGTCTTGTTTCATCATGCATCACATCATTCAAGTTGTATGTTCTACCTGTCTCTTGTTTTTCCTTGTACTGCTTCGATCTACTGACGTTCATGTTCAGGCAAAAAGAGAAAAGAAAATGAAAATGAAAGAAGAAAGAAGAAAGAAAAAGAAAAAGAAAAGAAAAAAGAAAGAACAAGAGAAGAACAAGAGAAAAAAAAAAAAAACAAGAAAAAAAAAAGAACAAGAACAAGAACAAGACAAAAGACAAAAGACAAAAGAAGACCTTCAGAAGACCTTCACTCTCGATCAACCGTCCACTCCAATCAACCGTCCACTCCAATCAACCGTCCACTCCAATCAACCGTCCACTCCAATCAACCGTCCACTCCAATCAACCGTCCACTCCAATCAACCGTCCACTCATCCGCAATACTTTGATCATCAAGAGGAGGAAAGAAAAGAAACGGTCTCTGTCGACTAGAGCTCCACAGGAGAGTCTCTGAAGGAGACTGCTCAAAAGAGGCCACTACTGGGCGCCCACCGAGAGGAGACTCTTAGAGACCGTTTGCTGTGGTGGTAAATACTCGATCAATTTCAACCTTCAACTCCAATCAATCCACCTGCTTCAATCAATCCACCTGCTTCAATCAATCCACCTGCTTCAATCAATCCACCTGCTTCAATCAATCCACCTGCTTCAATCAATCCACCTGCTTCGATCAACTTCAATGAACTTCAACCACCAACTCATTCAGCTATAACACTTTGATCATCAAGAGGAGGAAAGAAAAGAAACGGTCTCTGTCGACTAGAGCTCCACAGGAGAGTCTCTGAAGGAGACTGCTCAAAAGAGGCCGCTACTGGGTGCCCACCGAGAGGAGACTCTTAGAGACCGTTTGCTGTGGCGGTAAATACATGATCAACAGTTTCAACCTTCAACCTCCGATCAATCCTCACCTCCGATCAATCCTCATCTCCAATCAACCCTCATCTCCAATCAACCCTCATCTCCAATGAACACCTACCTTCAATCATCGATTCAATCGACTAACTCATTCATTCACTGCAATCATCCATCTGCTTCAAATCCAGTCAATCACGATGCTTTGACCTTCAAGAGGAGGAAAGAAAAGAAACGGTCTCTATCGACAAGAGCTCCACAGGAGAGTCTCTGAAGGAGACTGCTCAAAAGAGGCCGCTACTGGGTGCCCACCGAGAGGAGACTCTTAGAGACCGTTTGCTGTGGTGGTAAACAACTATGGTCAGCGTCATATCTCACCTTTCATCAAATATCTCCGGCCGTCCTCTGCATCCTTTACCGCTGCATCAACCATAATGATCATGTAGTTCGGGCCACCGGTTGGCCTTGCTACTCAGAATACCAACCACCAATTGAATCCCACCAATCAGCATTTCTCATGTTTGCCTTCTCCTCTCCTCAATCAGGAGGGAAATTGCATCTGAACAACCCACAATCTCCTCCCATTGATCATGCAACGATTCATCTTTGCATCTTGGCCCCTACAACCATGGCTTCCACATTGGCTGCCAAACTTTAGCTTTCACTGACCACATAACTTATCCAACACTTTTTCTCTACATCTTGACCACTGTCAACAATCATCCATAGGTCCACCATGGCAACGATCAAACATGAATGCCATGTTGTCGGTCTTGGATGGGCCATTCTTACACTTGTTCGCTATCAAACTTTCGGTGCAACCGACAAACAACAATGGCTTCAAGCCTTCTTCTTCAATCACCTATTCACAACAAATAAATGGTCATAGTCAAATACACAATGGAAGAATTCTTTGCTGCATAATATGATGTACACTCCGGTCAGGGATGAGGGACACATTTCCTGTCATAGCATCTTCTCTCCCTGCGCTCTCTTTATCATGTATCCTTGTGTTTGTACTTTCCATCAGGGTGGACAAATGTCTACACCAAAGGTTTCATAATTCAATGATCAATTATCCATTATAACATACAATGTCATTCATTGTGTTGTATCAAGTTTCTTCTTGTAGAACTCAAAGACTATGACTGCCAGTTCAATTCAAAGCTAAACTGAAGCAACATTGCAAATAATCAGTAGATAGATAAAATCGAGTGATTCAATAGTTATAGTCACCACAATCTCCATAATACTGGTCAAAGGTCATATCATCACAGTTGTAACTGCCATAGTCATCTGCAGAGCCTCCAGACTCATAAAAGCCATAATTCTGAACATGTAAATAACTCTGAGTCACAATGCTTTCTTGAAAAGCAACTTGTGTCTCAGGAGGGGAATCAGTCACTGCCTCCCGATCTTGAGAACTAACTTCCCCAACTCCAGTCTCCAAAGTTGGCAAAGAACCCAAAGCCAGATCCTCAGAGCCATCTTGACCACCTTCCTCGCCATCCCTTAACTGAAATCCCACCTCATGTCCTCGCCCATCATCACCATCACAATCATTCGACTCAGTCTCAACAACCGTCGAAGAACCCCCAGTCCCCCAATTCGGTCCACACCCAGACCCATATCCCATCCTACTGCCATACCCATAACCCGGGCTCGATCGATATCTCGACCCAGATCCCATAGATCCCAATACCGACCGCAGACTCGATCCCGATCCGCTAGACCCAGATCCAGTCCCAGAGCCTGAGTCAGTCCTGTGGCTGAACGCATGCTCAAGCTGTCTCAGTGGCTTGGCGATATTCGCTCGCCGTCCATGCGAGTTTGGCTCTTCTCGCTCGTACAGATGATCGAGGATCTGGTCATGTTGGCTGCATTGGAAGTTTTCAGACCTGGGACTGGTGTGAGTGTCTTGAGAGAGGAGGGGGGTTTATGGTGGATGGACTTACTCGTTGGTCCTGAGGTTGGCATTTACGATGTCGTCTTCGAATGTTTCTTCGAAATTGGGATGTTTCTCGCTTACGACGAAATCCCGGGTTGATTTTTTTGCGCCTCCGGGGAACTTTCTGGCTGTGTTTTTTGTTGTGGTTATTGTCCGTTTTGTGGATTCGTTGAAGGTTTGTCCGTGCTCTGGCTTTGGTAGATGGGGGGACATTTTGGTGCTGTTGGTTTGGGGATATTTGTGAAGTGAGTTGTTTGGTTGATTTGGGAGTTTCTACTGGTTTATTTGTCTTGGGTTCTCTATTGCTTTAGGAATGGCTCTGGTGTAGATGTGGCTGTCAGGATGTGCTAATGTTCATATACATGCTGAATGAGCAACGAGACGTGGTTTGGTTGTAGTGGTGATATGACGGTTATTGTCGGGGGCGAGTATCATTATGTCTGTCTTGTCCAAGGAATGGTGTAACTATTCATTGCGTCCATGGGTGCTACATATGGTCGTGGTACGTCATTCACAAAAGAGGGAAAAGGCAAAGAGGCTCAAATTAGAATTATCATCGTGTCAGTAAGACGTAAACTAGAAGAGAGTTATTATACAAGCATTAAGAACTCCACAAGAACTATCCGGAGATGCTGGTATTAATCAAAGTCCTGGAAAGCTTTGGCAAGGTTGTCGTCGCTGGAGGAAAGTTAGCCAATGAGCAGATTTGAGCTTATTTTCTCTATACATACACCGAGTCTGATGTGCTCCAGGTTTGGTCGTCATTTTGAACATAAGCACTGTGGCTGTTCTGGTTCGGCCAGGGACCCCTGATATCCTCCTCGTGGATCGTGATGTGGTGGTCGTGGGGTTTGTCCGGGTTCTCAATGTGGACATTCGACTCAACTGGATGAGGAGTGGGCCAAGAACCCTTGGTATCCTGGTTATGGGCGTGCTCGTAATAGTAGGAGTGATCCGGGTTGTACTCGGGCTGAGGTTGAGCGGCCTGAGAGGGTGCCTGGGGGGTCGGTTGGTGGGCTGCAGGCTGCGAGGCGACTGGCTTTGGAGAGGGCTCCTGGGGCTTGGAAGCAGGGGCCTCCTGGGAGACGGGAGCGGGAGCCTTGGGGGTAGGAACCGGTGTTTGGTTATACGTCGGCTTGGACACACGGGTCTGCGTCTTAGTCTGCGTGCTGGGCTTATGCGCCGATGGGGCTGGGGATGAGACCGGATTTTGAACGACAGGGCCGTTGGCAGGAACACTGCTATTTTCATTGGCAGGGTACAAAGCTCCATGGCTTCCGGGAGTAACTTCGGTATCCAGTCCACTCAGATCAAGTCCCTTTTTACCAGCGGCATTTCCACTGTAAGGCTGGGGGTAGGTTGCGCAAGCTTCATAGTGGCTCTTGGGAGGGGCCTTCAGGCTTTGAGGGAAGGTCTCGGGAGCCTCAATGATCGTAGCCATCAGACCACCCTCAACGTGCCACTCGACATGGCAGTGAAGCATCCAAACACCTGGGTTATCAGCGCGGAAACGGATGACGGCGTGAGCGTGGTTCTGGACCATAATGGTGTCGCGTCTGATCGGGGTTGTGGAAACGTTGCTGGACAAGCCATTGTAGTAGCCGCCATCGACACCGTTGCGCTGCAAGACCTGGAACTGGTGGCCGTGCAAGTGCCATGGGTGCAGGTTGCCGTGGTGGTTGTTGATCACAATCTCGACAATGTCGTTGTGTTTCACAATGATGGGGTTGACCTGTCCGTAGACTTCAGGGTTGGAGGCATACTCGGCACCGACTGTGTTGGCAGTGTACAGAGTTGGGACCTTGGGGGCAATGTAGGTCTCGTTGTTGACAGTGAAGCGTCGCACACCGTTAATCACTGCAGAACCAGTGTCAAGTACAATTTGGTGGTTCACGGGCTCCAGCAGAGGCTCATGATCGACAGGCACAAATTCGAGATCGTCCACAAAGTTGAAGGAAGGAGGGAAGACAGGAGGCTCAGGCAAGGGCTTGGACTCGTCGTACACTAACCAAGCAGTCGCGTTGGGGTTGTAGTTTGAGGGGATGGGGCGGTCTTCGAAGAAGAACATCATGTTGACATCCATGGTATCCCAGATAGCAAAGTTCTTGCTGGTGTCGGGCTTTGTCTTAATCAAGACACTCATGCGCTGGCCAGTTGCGATACGCAGGAACCTCTCTCCAACGGGGAAGGGTTCGGTGTAGACACCGTCGACCTCAACTACAGTCATTTCATGACCATCGAACACCCAGGTGTGACCAGGCCAGTTACCGATACAGACAATGTGAATCAGGTATGTCTTATTAGGCAGAACCTTGATTTTCGTGTTGGTGGAGTCATTGATCAATGCTGAGTTCGGTAGAGGCTCGTTGCCCTTGAAAGCTGCCTCGTTTTCCTCAGACAGGTAGCCGTTGAGGAGTTCAGGCATCTGCTGGTGGTACCAGTCACTCAGAGTGATCGTGAGCTCTTCATCGTATTGGAAAGGGGCATTCGGGTCATGGACAATCAAAGCACCACGGAATCCATCGGGGTACTGGCCCATGTCGTGCGAGTGATACCAGTAGGTTCCAGTTTGATTGATCTGTATCGCCATTAGAAACTGTTCGCATCGTTTCAGGTCTCAGGTGTGCCTACATCAATTTGATACTGCATGTGCGAGCCAGGGGCAATAGGGCACTGAGTGACTCCAACCGCTCCATCCATAACGCTTGTGCCAAACTGACGGAAGCCGTGCCAGTGAATACCGGTGGATTCATTGCCAAGACCGTTGTAGACATCGACGATCAATCTATCGCCTACGTCGACATCAATCTGTGGGCAAGGCCACTGATTATTGATACCAATGACCGGACGCTGATACCCATCAGGCGCCGCATTCACCCAAGTGACGTTCCAGTCGAGATAGACGTCCTTAGCCGCGGCCAGGACAGCCCAAGTGGCCAACGCAAGCAAGCCAAATTTACCCATGGCTGTTTTGAACGAATGGCAATCGACCTGAATCAAAAGGATAGTCAAATCCTTCAAACGAGCGTGTTCAAGGCCGAATCAACAAAAAAAAAAACGAGTGAACAAAAAAAAAAAACGAATGTGTTTGTCGAAATCGGCGTAGGTCGGCCGCTGTGCTGAATGTCCTCAAGACCTGGAAATCAGGCCTCTTTAACTATGATCGAGACACAAACAAAGCATCTCCTGTCGATCTGCGCCAGGGGCCTGAGTATGCTCCTCGGATCGAATCTCATTTGGAGCATTGTCGGGCTGCCATTGGTGGTGCCCTTGATCCAGACGCCTATGAAACCACTTCACATAGCAGGGCCATAGTAGGCTTGAAATAGGGTTACCTTTGTTTACTGTCGAAGAATGCCCTGTGTAGGCTTTTGAGGGGTGGAATGTAGAAAATTCACCCAACTTGGCCCTGGTTCCTGACACTCTACGCAAGGGGTACATGCCAAATCGGTTGACGACGTCTTGGTGACAACGGAGTAAATAGACACCACATGAAGTCTGATCTTTCTACGAGATAGGAATACTACAACGTAGGGAAAAATTCCTGTGTGTTGTAGATCCCTCACTATTTCGGTTAGGCCGACAGATGGGAGTAGCGCGGTGATCGACATAGACCTCGAGCCCTAAGTCCCAGCAGTATTATATGATCTGTTTCAACCGGCTCGAACGACACTATTGAGTTGCTGAATCTTCTACATCATATATCCATTCATTGATATATTCTCGCGAATCGGACTTCGACTGGACCTCGATATTTTCAGCGCGTGACGTTACCCCCGAAATTGCTTCACAGACCCTCCAAGACCCTCTGCTACAGCGGCAAAGGGAAAAAAATGCACAGATTCAAGAGGGCCCATGCATTGCCCTAGAGGCCCCTCTTATCTCCCCAGATAGAAGTGGTGAAAAATGCCGGGGATGTATCTGGACTGTTTGCCCGAAACAGATACTTGCAGCCTGTGCTTTCCTCTATTCTTTGTCGAGGATATTCGAGATCCCATTCAATGAGTATGTAGTTGTAGGTTGTAGGTTGGAGGTTGGAGGTTGGAGAAGACCTCGGGAGGAGAACAATGAGTCAGGTTCCCCGATCGGAGAACGTCTCCAGAACGTAACCCCCACACCAACTGTGTGTCCGTGCGCAACTCGAGGCTCAGATAAGAAAAAGAAAAATGGGCCGAGGAGATTGGTCCAAAGGAGAAAAGATAGAGAGACATTGTGGGACTGGGGAAGTGAAGCAAAAAAAAAATGGAGGGGGGAAAGAACAGACTTCATCTGAGGGGGTGTGCCTGTGCCCAATCTCTTTCTCTCTTTGTCTCTTCCCCTTTCATCCACCATGACTCGGAAGATCTGCGCTAGATTTTGATGGCGTCGGTTTACTTCAAATAGCATCATCCAGTCTCAATGGCGTGATACTTTGGGGAGAAATACTCAATTCCAGGCTACTCCAGTTCTCGCTTGGTACCTGAATTAACTACACAAGAATGGATCCGTCATTGACTCTCATCGATGCCCAAGTGCATTTCCTAGTGAGTTATCTATATCAACCATCTGAACCATATGCTAACCTAATACCAGGAGGAGCGTGTGGTACTGGTGCATATCCCGCTGGAATTGTATCCCTACTTCTTGAAGTCGGTTCTGAGACTCATCTTTGATGAAACTCCATCACTGGAAGATGAGAAAGATGACGATGTGGCATTTGAAGATATTGAAAATGCATCGGAGCCAGACTTGACATATAAACCACCGACCTTCATGAATGTCTCCATCACCCCGGTCGAGGTTTCTGTCATATGTCCTCGACGCCTAGTCGAGAAGTACTTCATCCCGGTCATGGATCAACTCGACCAACTAGATCCCTCTCTCCGGTCACGTCTAGTCGTGAGTGAAAAGGACTATATCGCCATGCAGGTTCTCGGTCAAGGCCTCGAGGCCGGCAAGCGAGTTTTGGAACTGACAAGTCCACTTGCCTTAGCAGGCATGTATGTGAACTTCAATACATCTATACGCAATCTCCTATGCTAACCCCCTTCCAGCTCCATCTTCTTCATCTCAACCTACTTCTCAGACTATATCGTAGTCCCTTTGCAAAGCAAAGCAAACGTAATGACGGCCCTGGAGAGCAGAGGCTTCCAATTCGACACCGAAACCGCAACTTTCGCCACCAACCCCCTCAGCCCAACCGTCGAAAGAAGACTCAGCGAGCTCGTCCCCCCAAGAACACCTCCACCCTCAACCCTAGGCGAGCTCCAAACCCGCACCTTTAACAGCCTCCGCAAACACCAAATCACCCCCTCCGTAGACAACACCCTGCGCCTAGTCCAGTGCGCCGCCCACCATGAATACCACACCCAAGAAACCTCCATGTCCATCCTCCGCGATGCCCTCACAACAGTCCTCCTAGTCGACGAGCCCCGCTTCCTCTCCCTAACCCTCGCCTCCCTCGACCCAGCCGCCTCCCTCCTCCTAGAAAAACGCCTCCTCCCCCGCTTCGCCCGCTCCGCAACGGGCAGCTACGAAGACGGCTCGGGCCTTCTCCTCGGCTCAAAAGAAGACCACCTCATCCCAATCACCCTCGACCTGCGCGACCTACCCCTCGAAGCCTCCGGCATCGTCTGCGGCGTCGCAGGCCGTCTCGCCGACGCCGCAACCCCACCCACCGTCAACACCAGCCCCACTTCCCCATCTGCACCCCTTGACACTGCCGGCACGCGTCTCGCTGCCCTAGCTGTCGCGGATAAACCCCCTCACAGCCCCTTGCCGCAGACCCATCACCTCCAGCCTGATATCGATGCCGCGGCTGATGCAGTCGAGATTAGTTTTTTGAGTACCGCGCGCGCGGGCACGATCATCGTTGGCGAGGATGAGTTGAGGAGGGCGATTGACGCGCTCGAAGCGGAGCAGATGGAGTCGCGGATGGCTTAGGTAGTCAGTAGGGTTTATCTTCTTGGGCCCACAGCTTGATGACTTATGCTCTGATGTCTTGATGTGGTGTTATGCTTGAAAAGTTTCTTCGTTTCTTTCGGTTGTGTCTTCCTATTTGTATTATACATATGGCTGTTGGTGGGGGTTTGCTGGACTTGATCTCCATGTTATCTACGTATAGCTTCGTTGGGTTAATGGAATTCGTCCTCGGTTTTTCGGGTGGTTTTATTGCATCGCACTGTGATTCTTCTAGTGGATTTGTATGGTTTATTTGTAGTTCGCGTAGATATCGTTGGGAGGGGGATGTCGTTCGGCGATTCCTAATGGGGGGGTTCAACTTTACATAGATATAGCTGCCTCGGAGTTAGATCAACAATATATATATCTATACCCCACAGTCAACAGTCTACAAACACAGCATGAATAAATTGAATTTATTTTTCTTTAAACTGACATACGTGAAAATGTGATATTGTGCCAATTGATTTCATATATTCGAGGATATAATTGAACCGAGCATATCTAGTATCTAAATACGCCTAACAGGCATAATGCATTGTGCTGCCATGACACTCGAGCCTCGGTCCCAGGGCTCAATGTCCACCAGCCTTTTTTGAGGTCAGGCGTTCCATAAGGCGCGGCCTGGTACGCATTCAACCTTACTTAACTGGACTCCCAGCTAAGATATGCCATTTGTGAAGTTGACTGACGCCTTAAATGGGAGGACGGAGATCAGAGGACAGCAAGACCGCGACAAATCCCCAGGCCGCGCGAGGTTCGGATGCTGCCCGTACCTGGCAAGCGGCGACGTGGCGTTCTGTGTGATAGTCGACAAACTGTATAATGCAATGTTGACGAAGAACCGAAGTTCAGCTCAACGGTCCAAATGCGTCTTGCATCATCCAGTAATAAAAGCTTGGTCTCGGAACAACCAGCTCAAGTTCATCCATAGACTCTGACGGTACCTGAAAGAGCAAAATGTCAGCGCAATAACCTTCACAATCCTCTCAACTAGAAAAGTCCTTACCATCTGTACACCCAGCAGCCCAATTCCCTCCCCCCTCATTCCACGCCACACAACTAATAGCCTTCACCATCTCCCCAACCGGCACAGTCGCAATAACCTCTCCCTTGAGAACATCCCAAGCAAAAGCCGCCGCTCCAGGCGCCCCATCCCCAACCCCCGCCTCACTCCCACTCAGCACAACCGCATCCCCCTGCGCAAACGCAGACCGCACCCGCAGCTCCGCATTGCGATACACATGTCGCGTCCTGCTCATACCAGGAGGTGCCCCCTTCTCCCCCCCAAAAGCACAAAGTAGCTTCCCATCAAGCCGGTCCAGCATACGGATGTACCCGTCCAGCGTGGAAATCAGCAACGCATTCCCGTCCGCCGAGCAGCGCACGCTCGTCACCGGGTGCGCAAGGACATCAACGGTCGTCTTGCCCGTGCGGACATCGTAGACCCGCGCATGGCAATCGTAACTACCACTCGCTATCGAGTAGGTGCCCATGTGCACATGGAGCGTTGAGACTGTGTCGGTGGCTTCCGTGAGCGTTTGGATGGGTTTGTACCCCGATGCCCGCGTATCCCATAGGTTGATGGTTGTGTCTGCGCTACCTGATGAATAGGGTAATTGTTAGAGGGGTTGTTCTTGGGGATATGTGATGTGGATTTGCGCACCGGTTACCACTACTGAATCGCCATCGCCGGCGAACTGCACTGCTTCGATTCGGCTGTTATGTCCTGACCACCGGCGTGTAGTGGTGCCTTGTTCCACGTCCCAGAGGAATGCTTGTCGGTCGCCGCCGACGCTGGCGAAACGGGCGTTGTCGGCTGCAACGGCTACGTCTAGGACGGTGTAGCCATGTGCTTCGTATTTTTGAATTGGGGTCGTTGTCTCGGCTGTTTTCAGGCCGTTGGAATTTGCTGGGATGGCGCGCGACAGGTGGATTGATCGGTCTGAGGACCCTGTGAGGATGTAGGTGCCTCCGGAGCTCGAGTAGGTTACCGCGTTGACCGCGCCTGGGAGATGTTAGCGCTCTGGCCGAGGAAGTATATCCGGTTGCTCAGGGCCTACCATTGTGTGTTTTGAGAGTGTGAATGGGCCTGGTTGGGAAGATTGTCCGGGGCATGGCCGTCGGGAGAGTTGAGGTCAGAGGAAGGAATTGGTGGAGTTGGGAAAATGCGGGATGGAGCTCGGAGCTCGAAAGTCCACCCGGAAATGGGCCGATGTTTCTACTTTAAAACTACTTCAACGCTATTGACCCACAAGAATTAACTCTGTATTTCACACTACGGAATACAGAGGGAGTTATTATCAAAGTTGTAGACACACCATCGCTAGCTACCAGCGGTAAATGGATATAACAAAAATGAACCAGCCCTTCAGACAAAGGTGCTTCCAAGCGCGAACAAGACATAGGGTACTCGAAAGAGAACAGAAAACAAGAGCGTGGCTCGACGACTCCCCTTTTGAACAATCCGGGTTGATTCCCGGCGAAAATGCATCTTAACGACGTCCGTGGCTGCGGGTGCTGGAACCCTGGAGACTCTCGATCTCCTGCTCGAGGGATTTGATCCTGTAAATTGTTAGCAATTGATGAACCACCTGAATAATCTTCCAGGACATACGCAGCGTGAGTAGCCTCGAGATCCTTGTTGAGACGGTCGCGCTCGGAGATGAGCTTCTGCTCCCACTGGCGGAAACGTTGCTCCTCGACCTTGACCTGCTCGGTGAAACGCTTGCGCAGCGTCTCCTCTTCCTCCTTGAACTTGGGGTTGTCGAGTTTGCGTGGCCGGGCCTCGCCGAACTTGCGGGTCTCCATTTGCTGGGCACGGTAGGCCTCGTAGTGCGATTCTTCTGTGGTGTGAATGAGGTCGAGCATGTGGGTGCGGATCAGGATTGAACGGAGCTTCTTGAAGTCGCAGTGGTCCTCGTTCTCCACCTCAGCGACACCCCAAGCGTACTGACGACCCTTGACAACACGGCCATCGTTGGCCTTGACATCCTTCTCAGAACCGATGACGGCGAAAGGCATGGCAGCCATAAGACTGCGGGCGTGGGAAGCAGCGTGCTCGTCGTCCTCCTCGATGGGCGGGGTGTAGATCTTGATGCCCTGGGCCTCAATAACAGCGCGGATCTAATCAATTGTTAACCCCCAATTCCTCACATCATCTCTACTTCTTCCACTCACTCTCTCCTTGTAGCGGACGAGATCTGCGTGGCTCAGGGTATCAGCCTTGGCGACCACGGGGATCAGGTTGACACGAGAGCTCAGGCGCTTCATCACCTCAATATCGAGAGGCTTCAGAGTGTGTCCGGTGGGGCGAATGAAGTACAAGCAAGCGTGAACACGCATGTCGATCTTGTCGGTTCGGCGGGGCTGCTGCTCCTGGAGCATGTACGACTCGTGCTGGTCATCCAGGAATTCGATAATGGGTTGCCACGAGTCACGGTTGTTCACGTAGTCTCCAAATCCGGGGGTATCAATGACGGTGAGGCGGACTAGAAAATCGACCGTAATCAGCCACTGAAACACAGGAATCCAGAGCTCCCCTCACAAGGGTATGTGAGCCACACCTTTGAAGAACTTCTCCTCGAGCTCAGCCTTGGTAATCTCAATCTCCACGGTTCGGTCGACCTGCTTCTGGTGGCGGCGCTTGTGATCGGCATAATTCTTAATCGTGGTGGAGAAGAGGGTGTTGATGAATGTTGTCTTTCCCAATCCCGACTCTCCGGCAACCTGATTGAAGCACCATTAGCATCGCGACCTCTGAGATAACTGTCTCAGATCCAGAGGACACACCATAATAGTAAAGGCTGCACCCCGCTTCGCGACGATCTTGTGGCTATACAGCTTGATTAGAACCTTTGCTTGCATCCACCATAATAAATTGTACACACCGCTGGTTGGGGAGCTATATCAAAAATGGCACGTTAGCTTTCAGGGGTCAAGAAGAACATTGTAGCATCGAAAAGTGCTTACATTGGCAATGCCAATGGGCGAGGCGGTCTCTGTGGTGGACATGATGGCTTATAGGGGGGGGGGGATTAAAAACAATTCGGAATCACAACAACAAAAAAGAAGACGAAGAAGAGGCCCCTGTAAATAGTAAGACCAGAAGTGAGAAGAGAAGATAAGTCAACTCCTGGAAGGAAAATGGGAAAAGGAGTAATGCAGGTCGTGAAATCGGATCTCTCGAACTGCCCGTCGCTGCTTCCCCCTGAATCTCCTTTCGTTTTCTGGAGTATACCTCACCTTGCCTATCTGGGTTTAGCGTGCCGAACTAACACGAAACAGGCACGGAATCGGGGCATAGATGATCCGCAGGGTCTTATCACGGTAGCTTGGAATTATCTCTAATTTTTTGATCATTGAGATCGCCGACTGCCAAAATGAAGACAGACTTCAAGGTAAGTACATGGTGGAAGAATTGGTCGCATACATTTGACCGCGATGCCTAGCTACGACTATTTGTACTGACTTTTCCAATTAGTTCTCCAACCTTTTGGGGACGGTCTATCGCAAAGGAAATCTTCTCTTCACTCCCGATGGCACATGCTTGCTCTCACCCGTAGGCAATCGAGTCTCGGTCTTTGATCTGGTACAGTATGTGCATCGCAGTTGCCCTAGTTTTGCATTTTTGGGAAGACAGCCCGCTTACAATTGCTACTATAGAAATATCTCTTACACTTTGCCTTTTTCGCACCGTACAAACATCGACCGCCTTGATCTTTCGCCGAAAGGAAATCTTCTGTTGACCGTCGACGAAGATGGCCGCGCAATTTTGACAAATTTCCAACGGCGCATCGCCATTCACCACTTCTCCTTCAAGGGACGAGTTTCCGCGCTCAAGTTTTCCCCGTCTGGCCGACATTTCGCCGTAGGTGTGGGCAGGCGCTTGCAGATTTGGCAGACACCCTCTACACCTGGGACCGAGACCAATGGCGAGATCGAATTCGCCCCGTTCGTTCTTCACAGAGATCTTGCTGCCCACTTTGACAGCATCACAAGTGTCGAGTGGTCCAGCGATTCCCGCTTCTTGCTCACTGCTGCCAAGGACTTGACGGCGCGAGTATGGAGTATGGACCCAGAAGAGGGCTTTGAGCCCACTACTTTGGCAGGACACAGACAGGGTGTGGTGGCTGCTTATTTCAATGCCGCACAAGAAGTGGTAGGTTACAGTTCGAGATTGCTGTTGTTGGAATAATCGTGCTAATCGTAATTATAGATCTACACCGTCAGCCAAGATGGTGCGCTTTTCCGCTGGGAGTACGTGGCAAAGAAAGACGAGGAGACGATGGAAGATATTTCTGAGGCTCGGTGGAGAATTGTGAAAAAGGATTTCTTCATGCAGAGCGACGCCAAGGTCAACTGTGCTGCATTCCATGCATCATCAAATCTTCTAGTCGTAGGGTTTTCCAACGGCCTATTTGGACTCTACGATCTGCCAGAGTTCAACATGATCCATCTTCTGAGGTATGTCAGCTTGGTACCTTCTTTTTCACCTCGCGGCAGCTAACATATTCTACGCTAGTATCTCACAAAGTAACATCGACGTTGTGACAATCAACAAGTCTGGCGAGTGGTTAGCATTCGGATCGTCCAAGCACGGCCAGTTGCTGGTGTGGGAATGGCAGTCTGAGTCATATATCCTCAAGCAACAAGGCCACCTTGATTCTATGAACGCCCTGGCATATTCACCTGATGGCCAGAGAATTGTTACAGCTGCCGATGATGGGAAAATCAAGGTTTGGGACGTCAAGTCCGGCTTCTGCATTGTCACATTCACAGAACACACCAGTGGTGTGACCGCATGTCAGTTTGCAAAGAAGGGAAATGTCTTGTTCACAGCATCTTTGGACGGTTCAATCCGAGCATGGGATCTTATCCGTTACCGAAACTTCCGTACCTTCACAGCGCCATCTCGACTTTCCTTCTCCTCTCTGGCTGTGGACCCTAGTGGAGAAGTGGTTTGTGCTGGTTCGCCCGACTCCTTCGACATCCATGTATGGTCCGTGCAGACCGGTCAATTGCTTGACCAGCTCTCGGGTCATGAGGGTCCAGTTTCCAGTCTTTCTTTCGCTGCCGATGGCAATCACCTTGTCAGTGGAAGTTGGGACCACACAGTTCGCATCTGGAGCATCTTCGGTCGGTCACAGACTAGTGAACCTCTCCAACTCATGTCAGATATCCTCAGTGTGGCTTTCCGTCCAGATGGGCAACAAGTTGCTGCATCCACGCTAGACGGTCAACTCTCCTTCTGGTCAGTTGAAGACGCTGTGCAGCAAGGCGGGGTCGATGGTCGCCGGGACGTCTCTGGAGGACGAAAGGTGTCCGATCGCCGTACAGCGGCTAATGCTGCAGGTACCAAATCTTTCAACAGAATTACCTACAGTGCAGACGGCAGCTGCATTTTGGCCGGCGGCAACAGCAAGTTTATTTGCTTGTATGATGTTGGAACAGGGTCATTGATCAAGAAGTTTACCGTCTCCGTCAACACTTCCATCGATGGTACCCAGGAATTCCTGAACAGTCGTGATATGACTGAAGCTGGCCCTCGCGGTCTTATTGACGAGACAGGCGAAGCTTCTGATCGCGAGGATCGTGCTGATCACACCCTTCCCGGTGCGAAGCGTGGTGATGCCGGTGCGCGCACTACACGCCCAGAAGTGCGCGTGACATCCGTGGATTTCGCACCCACTGGACGAGCATTCTGTGCTGCATCTACTGAAGGTCTCCTTGTCTACAGCCTGGATACTGACTTTGTATTTGATCCCTTTGATCTGGACATTACAATCACACCGTCGAGCATCCTTGCCACCTTGGATGCTGCCAAGGAAGCCGCCGTATCCGACACCGTGGACGAGGAAAACACCTTCCTCAAAGCTCTCATCATGGCCTTCCGATTGAACGAACAAAAGCTACTTCGTGTCGTATATGAAGCGATCCCTCCGTCAGATATTCCCCATGTGGTTCGGTCCGTGCCCTCGGTCTACCTACCTCGCCTTCTCCGATTTGTTGCACATGCTGCGGAAGAGACACCTCATCTTGAGTTTAATCTTATGTGGATTGAGTCTCTATTTAGCAGCCACGGAAGATACTTCAAGGATAACACTGGCACATTCGCAACTGAGCTCCGTGCCGTCCAGCGGGCTGTTGATGACATCCGCGAGAATCTGAAGCGATTGACCGAAAAGAATCTTTACGACCTCAACTACCTGCTCTCAAAGCCTGTTCTCGGAGACAAGAAGACTAGCAGTGCTCTGCTGGCCATGGAAACCGAGGATGCTGAGGTTCCTGATGATCAGATGGTCGATGCTGATGACGACGAGGGTGAATGGGTTGGCCTTGAATGATTTATATGGGTTTCTAAGTGTATGTCTACTTGCATCTGAGCCAGGCGTTTTGTATATAGTAGCAAAGACCAAAAAGGGAAATAGACCACGGCCTTTGCGGCCTTGTGTGATTAATACTCCAAGTACCAAAGCTCTCTCTGAGACCTCAAACGGGCTCATTGTCCATCTTCGTCTGTAGCAAACGCCTCTTCCCATTTAAAATAAAAAGCCTTCCCTAATACTATCCGAATGTGTCCTGTGCCACCCTCTCTCACTCTTTTATCCTCTTCTTACCACCCAACTACTTTCATAATCTCCCGGTTCCAACATCCCGGACAATCGAAGGCTCCGGAGATTCATTTATCTAAGTACCAGATCCCCTCTGTCTCAAGAGAAAGGCTTCATCATCAGTCATCCTCTAGATGGCCGGGTTCGCTTTTTGGCCCTTTGTGGGCGTGTTAGTTGTGGTCTACCTATTCTGGCGAGCACCGGTTTCTACTTTGAGGCATGTCCCAACCGTCAGGTACAAGTGGTATCTCCCAGATTTCGTCAACCGCATTCTCTACTACCCGAAAGCAGCGAGCATGATTAGCCGAGGATATTACAAGGTGCGTGGGTTGTTTGGCTTCAGCGATCCAGCCCTATTGACATGTATTTACGTCTTAGTACAAGGATAGTCCATTCCGCATCCTCACGGGTGATGGAGAAGTCATAGTCTTGCCAGTGAAATATCAACATGAGCTGAGACATTTATTGCCCTCAAAACTCAGTTCTCTACATGCCCAATACGAGGTAATCCCATGAGCTTAGAGTTGTGCTACGTTACCTCAACGATTTAGGGCTGACGTACTTCATAGAATGCGCTGGGAGAATACACCAATATCAGAATCGATACTCTTTTACCTGCTCTAACTGTGCGAAAGCGTTTAACGCCCAATCTGGGTATATTCATCTCTCAACCGTCTTATTCTGGATGTTATGCGAAACCAGGAGCTAACATGCCATGTTTGATTGTACAGTCCATGTCGTTCCCCGGATTATCGACGAGCTTAGAGTCGCATTCGACACTGTCCTTGCAGGATGCGAAGGTGAGAAAATGCGCGTGCTTGTGTGACAAATGATGAACACCAGTATACTGACAGAAAGGTATCGAATGTAGACGATTGGATCAAAATCAACCCAAGCGATATGTCCACTCGGCTCATCGCCCTCGCAACATCCCGCGTGATGGCCGGTGACATCCTCCGTCAAAACAAAGAATGGCTCAATGTCGCAAGCAGCTACGCCCATAACGTGGGGATCACCCTGCTTCTTCTCCGCCCAGTTCCCAAGTATCTCCGTCCCATCGTCGCGCCTTTTCTCCCCTGCGTCCAGCAGATGAAGAAGCAGCTACGCTTCACGAAAGACCTCTTCATCCCGCTGATCAACGAGCGCAAGCAGGCAGCAAAAACCGACGGTGCGACTTACACTAAACCAGACGACTTCTTGCAGTGGATGATGGATCTGAGCGAGGACGAGGGGGAAAACCTCGACCCGGACGCCCTGGCTCATCACATGCTGCTTCTTGTTACACTGGCTGTCACGCACACCAGCACTATGGCTTTGTGTCACTGTCTCTACGATCTGATCATCAAGCCGGAATATATTGAGCCCCTGCGGGAGGAAATGTGTCGTACTCTGCCCGATGGCTGGTACAAGGCTACTCAAGCTTCGCTCAATGGACAAGCCCGTTTAGACAGCTTCCTGCGCGAGTCTCAACGCTTCGGCCCGCCTGGTGAATGTAAGTTCCATAGATAGTCTCTTTCTATCGGCGATCAGATGAAGGTGGGGATTTGGAGATTGTCATGACACTAACGACTGTGTTAGTATCTTTCCACCGGATTGTCAAGGAGCCTATCAAGCTCCACGATGGTCTCATTCTGCCCGTTGAGACACATATCTGCTTCCCTTCAGGCGCTATTAGCAAAGACGAAGGATTCATTCCGAATCCTTCTGTTTTCGATGGGTTTCGTTGGTGCCAGGACCCTCGTGACCGCTTTGCCCTAACTCCCGAGCTAATTGGCGCCAATGACAAAGAGCAAGCTGGGAAGCTCGCGTCGTCTTCGCACTTCGTTTCTATCACGCCTGCTCACATGCATTTCGGTTTTGGACGCCAGGCTTGTCCCGGTCGGTTCTTTGCAGCTAATACTTTGAAGGCAATCTTGAGTCGCATCATCCTTGACTATGAGTTCAAGTTTGTTGACGGTTTGGGTGGGAAGAGGCCTGCTAATCTTGTAGTTGGGGAGCATATTCTTCCGAGTATGAGTGCTGAGATGCTGTTTCGGAAGAGACCTATTGGGCTTTGAGTAGATTGCTGTTTTACACTGGAAGGTTTGCTGAACGGCGGCTACTTGGCCAGCCAGAGATTGGTGTCATCCTTGATTTATCCTAGGATGTGAGGGCCCTTCTATGAGAGATCTAGTACAAACTAAGAAACATGACATTCGGGTCTTTGGTTTAAATTCCATCGTGCATTCGTCTTCAATGGATATAGGCACTGTCTTGACATAATTGTCTCGACTGCGCGGATATCTAAAGCTTTCATATACGTACAGGTTCAAATCCAATCATTTCGTCATAACTTGATCCTCAAATAGCTCTTCATTCACTGGGTATTGGTCTGGGGCGCGCCTCGCCCGCGGCCTCCTCTACCACGGAACCCATTACCACGACCGCGGCCACGACCACGTCCTCGGTCCATTCCTTGAGGTGGCGGGACGTTAGAGTAGTTCTGCGGACGGAAGTTGGGATTGTTTTGGATGACACCTTCATTGGGGTCGCCGTTTTCCATTGGGATGTATCCACCACGGCCACCTACACGGCCACCACGGGGGCCACGGGGAACACCACCTCCGTTAGTGTGGGGACGGAAGGGGAGGGTCGTTTGTTGGCCCTTATTAAAACCTCCACGGCCTCCACGACCGGCTCCGTTACCCTGCCCGGAAACTGCCCCTCGGAAAGAGCCTCTCAGGGGCGGAGGAGCGGCTGCATTCTTGAGTTGTCCCTGTCCGTGAGGGCCCATGGGAGCGCCGTACCCGGCAACAGTCAAAGGAGTATGGGTTTGTTGGGTCTGTTGACTAGCAGCAGCACGAGAGCTAGTAATGAGCTGTCGGTTGGAAATATTGAGGACGGAAGATGCTAGAACAGTCTGGCCACGGAATGGCGAGCAACGGCCACCCAATGTCGTACCACTCATGAAAGACACATCAAAGAGAACATCAAGCAGAAGTGTTCGGGGTGTTCTAGTGAGACCGACCACAGTGCCGCGAGTAGCGATTGGCACTTTGCCGGAATCTTGGGCATACACAACTCGGTCGCCAAGCTTGAAGGTCTGATTTCCAAGTCGGTGCTCGACATCGGCAGGACGAAGGAGAGCGCTCCGGGGCACACCCCGAACTTTCTTTGGCTGCATCTCTGGTTGGGCTAAATTGAGACTATCGGCATCCTTCTCAATCAGAATCACAATGTCCGAGTCAAGTTGCTCAGCATCGAGAGGCACTCTCTCGAAGTTCTTGGCTTCTGCGGACTTGAGCCAATCTTTGATCTCCTTCATCTTGAGGAGAGCAATTTCCTCAGGATAGAAATCAGTCGGGGAGTAACGGTCACTCTGAGGGTTGCGTTGGATGCCAGCAATGAATTCAGGGAAGTTGATCATGTACTGTTGAATCAGTTCCACTGCTTTCTGGCTGAACTCCCAGCCGGATTCACCACGGCGAGAGTATCCAAGAACCTTCTGTTGCTTTGCTTGGAACTTCAGGTTGAGACCAAGGTTTGCACGCTGGCCTTCAATATCAACAGTAAAGGATGATGTGATTTTAGCCAGCACTAAAGGATTGAGACGAAGAGTGCGAGCAACAGCATACGAAGGCATGTAAGGACAAAGCTGCTCCGCAGCCCGGACACGCTCTCGACCAAACTCTGGCTCCCGGCCTTTCACTGCCGCAATCAAGCCATTCACCTTTCCGTCTTCATGCCCACCAACATGCACAGGTCTTCCGTAGTTGAAGTCACCCAAGAAGAAAGCACGAGAGCCTTCAGGGAATTCCTCTTCGATGGGAAGAGCTTCCTTCTCAATGAAACGCTGGTCGGGGTTGATTACATCATCGACAACCACCTGAAGAGCATAGTCTGTCTCCTGACCGGGAATATCGGTGAACTCTTTGATTGTAGCACCATCATCTGTCTTGGTCATTCCCTTGAGGAGTTGGATGTGAACTAGTGACTCGACATCTCCTATGATGATAGCCAGGCGTTTGCTGTAGACGCTTTCAATCTTATGAGCCTTTTTCTTCCACTGCTCGATTTGTTGAGGGGTGTGGGGGATAGAAACAGGGTGTTGCTCTCCGGGGGGAAGAATATAGTCAAATAGTTCGTCCGATACGCGAACCACAAGAGCCTCTTGCAAAAATGGGTAGCCCACGTGCACACGCTTCCCGAGCTTTGTCTTCGCCAGTTCGATGCTTGACCGACTGCCAGGGTCAAGAAGTGTGACGACTTGACTCTCGTTGCGGCTATCTTGCTGGAATACACAAACCCCATGGAAACCCAATTGACCATGGTGTGGCAGTGTTTTGATACTGGGGAAGCCAGCAAGCGCTGCCTCACCTAGGTGCACGCCTTCCATCAAGCCAGCATAAGGTACCAATCCATCCATGACAGGGAGGTCAAAGAGGTTCTCAACACAACGGCAGTTGGGAAGGTCAGGGAACACGCCAGGCATTGAAGATGGGTAGACGAAGTTCACGTCTGGAGAGTAAGTGAATTTGAGGGATGCTCCAAAGTCATTTCTGGCTTTTTCATCCGCGCTGAGTTGATTTTCTTTCGTTTTGAGCGCTGCTAGCAGCCTCTTTTCGTCAATGAATGGAATCTTGACAACAGCCTCCCATTCCATCTTTTTCCCATTCATGTCAAGGTCGAAATCACGTGGGTAGAAGTCGTAGATTGGAGAATCGGGCGAAGTCATCAGGTCCCAATAGGCAGTAGGGACAATCTTCTTGCTGCGATCGGGCAAGACACCCATGAGTTGGTCAAAAGGCCGGAAAGGTTGTCCTAACTTGAATTCCATGTCTGCGTCGAGGCCATCATTCACATCTGTTTCGCCGTTAGCAACAGAAACAATTTGTTAAGGATTGGTGCTACAAACCAGAGATCATTGGCGCATAATGGAATTGGAAGAACCAAGGCCATGATGCGATGCCACGGTAATAATAGTATAAGACCCACTGCAGTCCCTGCACATAGTTCCGCGCCAGTTTCCTCATCTCTTCTTTGTTATCGAGGCCCCAGCCGAATTTGGTCCGATAATAATTATCCTTCCACTCTAGGAACTTAGCGTCATATTTCTCCTGCGCGGCCTTCTGCGCCTCCTCAGGTGTCATTTCCTGAACTTTGGCCTTCTCGTATTTTCGAATGATACGCTGAACAGCGACCGATGCCTCTTCGTCTTCTTCGTCGTCATCGCTGTCACCCTGGGTCTGCGGCAGTGAAAGTCTCATGAAGCGATCACCATTCTCATTGTCGAGGGAGGACCAAGACAGCCGAAGTTCATCCGCAAGTTGTTCAACGAAGGTGCGGTCTCGAGCTGGAAGTGTAGGAGGAAGGTCCAAGGGCCCAGAGGCCTTGTCAGACCGATTCAAGACGTACTTCTTGACCGTCTTGAGAATTTCTTTCTGGGAAGGAGTGAGGGTAAAGTCCTTCGGCTTCTGTTGCGATATCGGATCAAGGTTCGTGCTTTGCTTTGCTTTCAACCACTGGGCATCGGAATTCTCTGCCTCAAAGAACCGGTATTCCACAGAGCTTAGCGCAGTTACAAGCATACCCAAACGTTGCACGTTGATGACACCCTGCTCATTGATATAGCCACCCATTTTCGGCAGCACCTCTTTGTAGAGTTTGAACATAAGGGCAAGAGCACCCTCGTTGATATGTAAATTTGGCAGGTTAGGTAAAAAGTCATTTCCAACGAAAAAGGCCATGAGAATGAAATCGTCAATAACGCGCTCCATATCGAATGGGAAGCCCAAAACTCCTTCTTGTTCTAGCTCTTGGAACTCCAATTCCAAATACTCCCGGACCATGCTCAGATGCAAAAGATAAAAGTTTTGATGTTCGAGTTCTTTGGGCTTCTTCGACACTTGGCGACCAAAGGTCACTTCTTCTCGAAGAAGGCAGAAGTGAGGGTCATGACTGAGCAGACCCAACATGATCAGATCGGCATCCAAGCCATAAAGACAATGACGGACATTGGATTCATAGTCAGGCTGCGCTTTCGAGCAGCGAATGTATTCCATAATCTTGTGTTCACCTTCTCCGGGAACCTCATGGCCGGAGAGCACAATTTCCACACCTTGCCAATCCGTATCCTCCGAGATCTTCTTGTTGATGAAATATTTCAGTTGTTTTGTCAATTTTTGCATGAACTCGGTGCCCGGAGTGATGCAGTTGCTGTCAAAGGCATCTTCCTTTGGCATCTCGAGGCCCTGCTGGATAGCCTTCTCCTTCGCGGTCTCTGCATCCAGCGCAGTGCGGAACCGACGAGCACGTTGTTGATTCATCTTAGCTCGAGGCGCAACACCGTCTACCGCCATGTAAAACAATTTCTTGGGCTTTATCTTGCCAAATAAATGCTCGATGTAATTGAAGATGGCAATGAACATTTGATCCTCCGTCATCCGAAACGTTGGAGAATCGCTATCACTGTGCGTGCAGTTGTGAATAATGCCGTTCATATCGAGGTATAGGCTGTCGAATTCGGGTATCCGGCTCTCTGCGATCAGCATTGAGATTGATGGATACCGCTCACTCAGCCAGCGGAAGAATTTCGGAACACCCATGATGAAGATCGGGTGAAAACAAAACCGATAATATCAACAAGAATTCGGTACGTGGTTTATCGTAAGAGTTGGAAAGGGTGCAGATGGATACTCGTCAAGGATTGGTGTGACTTGCGACAAAAGGCGAGATCATCCGATGAATCAACCTTGGATGATATACGACGCCGACGAGCTGCTGCTCGAATGAATAATATGGGCGTACAGCGTGGTGATCTCCGATAAGCAAGCGGGCAAGGAAAAATAAATTAGAATAAACGCCCAACTGACAGTGTTCAGATGTCTATGATGCAAGAAAGCAAGTGTCCCCACGATGTGAACATTGAAGAGTCAACGGGAGCTGTTCACCGCCTCCCAGATAGGACTAGTGCCATTGTACAATGTCCCGACACTCATTAACGCGCTGATGCGCGTAGCTTCCCTCCGCCTACCCATTCACCTCACACACCCCCTCTCAGTGGTCCAAGTCCTGTTGTCCTGCTTTTTTTTTAATTTATTGCCTGATTCACACAACTTGAGGAAAATGGATCCTTATGATGACGATGCTGGTCAGTCTTTGGGCTCATGCGCACTCTTTGAAATCTCAATCTAATCAAGGTCTAGCTGTTGGTGATGCGCATGAAAAAGATCAGAATGAGGACCAAGATCATACCGATGAAAAGGTTATCAATGAAGGTAGCTATGACTGGCCATGTTATAATTTTCCAATTACATTGAATCTGATTCTGTCTACTGAGGGCAGAGTACAAAACATGGAAGAAAAATGCGCCATTCCTCTATGATATGATCTTGAGCACCGCATTAGAATGGCCAACTCTCACAACTCAGTGGCTTCCGGATAAGCAAGAGTACGCCCCAAACCCTCCACTAGCCCGTTCACCACTCTAACAGAGTCCCTCTTCAGAGTGCCTGATAAGCCTTATTCAACCCATCGTCTCCTCATTGGCACACATACCACTGGAGATGCGCCAAATTATCTTCAGATTGCCCAAGTGCAGCTCCCAAACCCCAATGCGCCAAACCCAGAGGACTATGATGAAGACAAGGGAGAGATCGGTGGCTATGGCGGGGGCTCAAAGAAGACCCAAATGGAAATCAAGTTCAACATCATTCAAAAGATTGATCACAAGGGCGAGGTCAACAAGGCTCGATATCAACCACAGAATCCCAATATCATTGCGACAATGTGCACGGATGGTCGGGTGATGATTTGGGACCGCTCGAAGCATCCTAGCTTGCCAACCGGCACCGTGAACCCTCAAATGGAACTGCTTGGCCATGAAGCCGAAGGCTTTGGACTCAGCTGGAACCCTCATGTTGCTGGCCACCTTGCAACGGGGAGTGAGGATAAGACTGTTCGACTTTGGTAAGCAGGCAAATACCAATGATCAAGGCTTGGTATGATCAGCAGCTAATCGGGCCGTAGGGACATTACTACATACACCAAGGGCAACAAGGCAGTCCGCCCAAGCCGCACCTTCACCCACCACTCCTCAATCGTCAATGACGTCCAGTATCACCCCCTCCACTCCTCTCTCATTGGAACCGTTTCCGATGATATCACGCTTCAAATTCTCGATACCCGACAAGATGATTCCACTCGTGCGGCTGCATCGGCTGAGGGCCAGCACCGCGATGCCATTAACTCCATTTCCTTCAACCCGGCGTCCGAGACAATTTTGGCCACTGGCTCTGCCGATAAGACAATCGGTATCTGGGATCTGCGTAATCTCAAAGCGAAGCTCCACTCGCTGGAGGGCCACACAGATTCAGTGCAATCTATCTCATGGCATCCATTCGAGGAGTCAGTATTGGCTAGTTCCAGCTACGACCGTAAGATTATGTTCTGGGATCTCAGCCGAGCAGGCGAGGAGCAAACTCCCGAGGATGCTCAGGATGGCCCACCAGAATTGTGAGTGTTCGCTTTCTTGTTCTCTTGTCTACAGTCTATTTTGGATTCTAAACTAACATCGCTCCTCAGGTTGTTCATGCACGGCGGACATACAAACCGTATCTCAGACTTTAGCTGGAATCTCAGTGACCCTTGGGTCCTCTGCTCGGCTGCTGAAGACAATTTGCTCCAGGTATGGAAGGTGGCAGATGCAATTGTGGGCAAAGATTTGGAAGATGTTTCTACGGACGACATTGAGGCATGATGCTCTTTTTACTGAACTCTCAGGCGCCAAATGAGATGTGAAGTGGATGAGTGGATGTTTTTTCAGTATAGATGAGTCAGAGTCATCATGAGTAATTGTTAAAAATTTCCCACGGTCAAATATCCATGTCCTTTCTATCCTTGTATCACTATGTAGCCAATGACTTCTCATCTATATACATCGGTGGTTATATTCCATCCCATTCAAGGTATATATAACATGAGAATTCCTCCGGGCTATCATGCAGTTCCATCGATGAAGCCCGTTTCCCACGTGCACCAAGTCAACCTCCGGCATAAGTACACTACTAAGCTGTTTTGGTATTAAAGTACTATAGTAAAGATAATTAGGGATTGATTTTACCGTCTTGGGGCGTGAAATACATAAGAACGTTAGTTTTTCCAATCTCAAGGTGGCATGATGATAAATCTACCAAAGTTATGTGTATGTTGCCCGCGCGACTCAATCTTCAGGGTCACGAGGTTATTTATATAACCGGTTAGTAGGAATTAAACTACCTAGGTAGGTAAATGTGTAGTAAATTAGTAGCAATTAATGCTTATATGGTAGAATATCCCCTCCAAGGCCACATATAACAAAGGCGATCGCTGCACAACATTGAGATTCGGCCCCAGAGCCTGCCCGCGGGGAGCATGTCATCATCGGCATGAACGCTGATTGGAGCTGCTATTTGGTGGGGGCGGTGATGAGGGGGAAGAAAGTTAGCGCTGCAGAAAAAAAAAAGTGATTCATATTTCAACTGTTATTTGTATCATCAAAGGTGGTACAACATTCTCATACTTCTTAGGTTCTTCTATTTCGACGTATCATCATGGGTTCTGGTTCGCCTCCAAGCTCCAAGCCCTCAGCTATCCCGTCCCACATGCTGAACGGGAGCTCCCCGCTTCAACGTTCAACGAGCAGCCGTGATGCTCGTGAGCGCGAGAGTCTCAATTCATCTATTCGAACTTCTTTTGAACCACGAATTCCCCTTGAATTTGACCCATCTGAGACTAAGACCGAAACTCAGACTGGAGCCGACCCCACACCGTCCACTTCCAGTGCTTCGGTGCCCATTCGCAGTGTGATCCCAGTGCGGTATGCATAAAACAACATATGTGTTGCAACTTTTTTCTTTCTAAATTACACCGTTTGCTGATGATTGGTGTAGGCCTACGTTGAACGACCCTCCCCGCGATCCCCGGGATGAGGGTGGCCCATTGACCCCTCCGACTACCGTCAGCCGCCCCGCTAGCCCTTACACATTGAATCCACCCATCGACTTTGATGGCCTCAGCTGGCCTTGTAAGTGATTTGACCGCTTGTATGAGTCCCAACGTGTTGGTACATATGTCTAATCACCGTGGAACAGGCCCCGGAACTCGAGAGCGGAAGGAATCGACACCGGAGGAGACTGAAAAACGACTTGAGAAGCTGTCCGGAGCTATCCGAACCATTCTCGAATGCATTGGCGAGGACCCAGAAAGAGAGGGATTGCGCGAGACTCCCGAGAGATATGCCAAGGCTATGCTCTACTTTACCAAGGGCTATGAGGAGAATGTTCGGGACTTGGTCAACGGCGCTGTCTTCCACGAGGACCACGATGAGTTGGTCATTGTCAAAGACATTGATGTGTTTTCGCTTTGTGAACACCACATGGTACCATTCACTGGAAAGGTAGGAAACACTAGTAACATTGTGCCATGACCATGATTCTAACTCCATACAGATGCATATCGGATACATCCCTGACCGTCGTGTCCTTGGTTTGTCAAAACTGGCCCGTCTCGCAGAGATGTTCTCCCGCAGACTCCAGGTTCAGGAGCGTCTGACCAAGCAAGTCGCACTAGCGATTTCCGAGGTTCTGAAACCCCGGGGTGTCGGTGTCGTCATGGAATCTTCGCACCTTTGCATGGTTATGCGCGGTGTCCAGAAGGTCAGCAGCACCACGACTACTAGTTGCATGCTGGGATGTATGCGGTCAAGTGCTAAGACTCGCGAAGAGTTCTTGACTCTGCTGAACCGCAGATAATGACCATCTCGCCAACCACCCATAGCCCAAAAATAATCGGGTGTTGATTTTCGGATTCTTGGAGTTTTGGTGACCTTTCAACAGGTTTTGGGTGGTCTTGCTTTTTATCTCACATGTTAAGCGTGGTTTGGTGTATCTTTGTCTTCTTATGTTTTCATTCTTTTGCATATACTTCGGCAAGTCTTTGCCTTAGTGTTTTACCATGCTTCCTTCGTCCATGAACCCACAACTTAGGGCTAGTGGTCTCGTGGGACTTGGCAAACGCCTCTTTTCTCGGCCCATAATGGGTTACAGGGAAGAAAAAAAAAAAAAAAAGAAAGCCCTACTATACTAACTTATCTCCTCAAGAGGTCTTTGCTCATGTTCTATTGAGGTTTCGCTCGATAGCACTTGCAAGGCTGTTTCAACACTTGATCCCATGCCGCTTACGAATATTCCAGTCGGGACTTTTTTGGGAACTGTTCACTTTTGTATACGATCTATGTATCAGAATCAATGTACAATTTCTTTCCGAATACTTTCTTTTTCTCACTCAATACAGAAACAGAGCGATGTGCGGCTGCTGTATCCACTTCCATTCTATAGAATCTTCAACTGAAAGGTCCGACTTCGATATACATAGGGTTTTTCGGATCTATGTGCGCTTCAAAGGTTGCCATGATTGTCTGAGGTGCCTGCACAACGCCTGAAAATCCCATTGGCAAATATTCATTAACCAATGCCCTAGCCGCTCGACTATTGATCTCTCTGATGTCGGCAGTTGGTCTTTTGCGGCAGAGATTTCCTCTAATATCTCAAGTCAAGATGGTTAATCTTTCTCGGCCATCCGAAGCCTCTCATGCGATTTATCGTCGCCCACAGCGATGGCTAACTACATCTTCCGGCGAATGAAGTCGCATCTGCGGACGACTAATCGTTGCCCACGGCGATGGCGCGCGACATCTTGCGGCGAATGAGATCGCATCGCCCAACGACTCATCGTCGTCCGCGGCGATGGCCACCGGCACGTCAGGCGTGTTTTTATTGCTCTCCTCGGTTCACGATCTCTTTCTTCTTTTCTATCTTCCCTTGACCGTCATCCCTCTACTCAATTCTCTCAGTTTGCCTCAAATTTCGGCCTATTGCTTTCTAGCTTTGCTTGTGCCTATCCTACATCCATTCAGCGGCAGTTGCTCGCCTCTGTGTATGCTCCTTTGCGTTACTCTTGTGAATCTGACTTTCCTGTGCATCGTCCACCATCACATCCATCGTCACGTCCAGAGTGCACATTTCACTCGGAAATCTCATCGCCACACGCCTCGCCAAGTGCCACAAGGCCACCGGTGTCAAAGTCATCTCGTATTGTAAGTCTTGTTTCAATTGACACCCTCTCTTCTACATATGCAATAGGCAATTCTGTATCTCTATCAAAGCTTTGTTGAGCTGCGCTCACATCTTAAGGTACTGTACCTATATACTGGGTGAAATTGGTGTATCATCAGTGTTCTGGCTTTGGAGAATGCTCTATATGAATGTCTTCTCAGGTTACTTTTAGCTCAGCTTTGCTTTTTTTCTCTGATTACTCTGTTTCATGCATTCTTGGGTGTTTGTTTGATGTTTCTGAAATGTGACACTGATTTGTTTGATATAAGAAAGGCTTTGCATTTCATCTCTTTGAGATTCTGGGACCTTTCAGGCCTAGGATCACGAGAAAACACTCAAGGTATATTGAATATAGCTAACCACAGCAAGTATGAAAATTACTGATATCAATAGTCAAGGTGTATTCGCACAGAGGCTTTTCAGGGCTTATTAGCCAGTTGAAAACAAGCTTCATTCCAGCACGATGGAGCGCCGTGTCCAACGTTCAGAAGCTGATGGGCCCTCAGGCAACTCTTCCCAAGACGAGGCCCCTGGCGATGCCAACGAACTCGCAAATCCTAACCCGACTCTCGAGCCTGGTTTCTTACCCCATTCCCAATCCAGTGTTAATCCCCAGCAACTTACAGAAAGCGAGTTTCGGGCTTTTTCCCCGCGTGATATTGAGATTTTCCGAACTCTACAAGCCCTCGACCGAATGCTACAATTACTCGAGCCAGACGATGGCCCTTCAGGCACATCTAGCACCTCTTTCAATAATTCCGTATCACAGCCAGTCTCGAGAGAAGATGAGCGATCTGGAGCCCCCGAACATTCCACCACCGAACTACCAGACGAGCAGCCGGACCAAAGCTATTCTGAGGAAGTCCCTATTTTACTGGATCTCTCGACTTCCTTCCTCGAGCCTTCGGATCTTGCGACGCACCATGCGGGTGGGCTTTCGTCTCCTCAGCCTCCTGTTGTTTCCACGCGTCCGGGACAAACTGCTCGCGCACCCCATCTCATGGCAAGCAATCCAACAGAGACTCCACCATCTTTCCCTCGATTTGTGGCGAATCCTCCACCCCCTGCCAGTATGGCCTATCCCATGGTGGATCGCACTAACAACATGTCTTCTCTTCCTCAGCAACTGTCTACTCCGTTACACCCCGCTAGTAATATTCGCTCTCATCGCGTTCCCTTACATTATCCGCTCCCTGCCCCACGCACAAACTCCAGGAATGAATCCACCCAAGTCGACAACCCCTACAGACTTTCAACAGTTGCAGGACCTGTCCCTGAGGGATCCATCCCGTACTCCCCAGAGCGAATGCTTCAAGCATGGCTCGTTCGGCAGCAGCTTCTTGTTGGCATTCGTCCGGAACAACTTCAACCCATGATCACTCGACGCGGACCTCAGCACCGAACACCTCCGTGGATGATGTTGAATGAAGCAGGTGCCCATGTTATGAGAGTTGAGCCTGCCAGTTTCCGTGGTGCAATGCTTCCTATGCCTTCCCTTCCTTGGCTACCGCGATGCGTGTCTTCAGACTCATCTCTTCCACCCATTCAAGACACATCTACCACGTCCGTTTCGTCAAATCAACGTGATTCATCAGAGCTGCCTAACCATGTCAACTTGCCGGCTTCTCAAGACTCATCACCTCCAGCCAGTCAAAGCACACCCAACGCACCAGTTCTGCCAAATCTATCTGATGCGTCGAACCTACCAAATCATATGAATTTCTCAACTACTCAAGACGCATTTGGTGCTTCCAACCAACCGGCTGCTCCAAACTCGCTTACTATCCCAAGCCCAAATGAAGTTGGCGCTGTCCCACTTCCTGCGCCAGAATCTCTCGTGGGAACTTCCGATGAGAATGTTGCTGAACATGGTATGGTATCCCAAATTCCAGATCCGCGTGTGGTGGCTTTCATGCAGCCGCTCAGACTGCTCAATCACGAAAGTCCAGACGAACTTCAAGCTGATCAGCCTTCTGCTCCAGAACCCAACACGGAAAATCCGAATCAAGATGATTCCGCAAGCTCCGGCGAAAGCCACATAACAGGCCCGCGTATGGCGGACATCGTGCGAGCTCTCAGAATGTCTAATAATGATGATTCGGATTCTGTCGTTTCACAAGCTGAAGAGTCTACGAGTTCCTCTTCTTCATCTGAGGAAGGCGCTGATACTCGCACTGGCCCAGCTTCTGAGACCGCCCATGCCAATGGGGATGTGCCTCTCGCGGTTACTTGGTCGGAGAATGGGGGCACCAACGAGCCGCCGTCGCCACGGCGCCGTTTTCTCATCGATGGATGAGAAATCTATCTTATTTGTATGAGTAATTATTGGGGGAAGGTGATCATGAAGTGATGGAGAAGCAAGGGGGAATGAATTGTGAGAGTAAGAATCTTGTCAATCTTCGATAAAGAGGATAGAGTCATCTTTCGGTGTATGTACGGAACAAATATGTCTGAGTACGGAGTTTTTTTCTTACTTGACTGTAGTGGGCATGTAGACGGTAAAATAACTTTTGTACCTCAAATCTGGTAAATATTGTTGTTGACTCCATTTTACCGAGTGTCCCTTAGTACACTCGTTCTAATATATCTTGGCCTACGTCTATGCTAATGTTGATAATGGAGGAATTTCCCACACGATTGATTTAAGCATATTCTACATCTTGACAAGCGCCAACTGAAGGTATTTACAATTATCTACAACGTACCTAGGTACACCGAAGACAAATTTCCTCGAAATAGTGTTGCCAAATGCCCTAACTTCTATACATTGCAGATAGTATGACACCACGTGATCACATGTGACCCCACGCTCAGTTCCGGCACTTGGAACTTCGACTTACCCATGACATCAACTTACCTCTTTGCTATCTTAGTTCCTCACCTATGCAACATGGCGTACACCCCTGCTGATCACCCGGAGATAATAGATCCTTTTAAATTGATAGCTTCCTGGATCTTTTATGAGATGTTCTTCTTTTCCGGGTGAGAATGGCCGGGTGTTTGTGTTCCAGTCCATCCCGCTCAATCTCAGCCTGACTTTCAACCCATGGTCTTGACCTTTCAACCCCACCAGCATCATGAGGCGGTTCTTTCTATTAGATTACAGAGTTTCAGCTTCTGGTCATGAATTTGGGTTCACGATTTAATATGAGAGGTGGGGTTGTTGGGCGCAGGTCCTAGTGGCTAGCATTTCACCGACATGCCGCACTGCGGCTTTGGAGCTTGCGCACTTTTGTGGTCTGGAAATGGGAACATCATTTCTTTGAGTTTTTGCTGCCTTATTCGTCACGTACATTGACCCCAAATTCGGTACACCTCCCACTGTTGTTGCCGGCTTCACCTTCCTGGCCAACTGATCTGGATATCACTAACATGAACAAACTTGCACGTGAGTGCGGCAAAATCATAAAGGCACACCTGGACTCGAGAAGGTTGGCTTAGAAAGACCTGGCGATCAGGGTTCCGCCTGTGTTTGATCTCTTGTCACGGTGGTATTATTTGCTACGGGATAGTCAGCGGACAGTTCTCCCGTGTTGTAAATTGCGCCAACGTCTCGTCTCGACATGCACCCGTTTCGTCGATGCATAACCTGGATATCACCAAATCACTGACTTACAATTACAAAAAGCCGGAAATTGATCGACAGGATGTTGATTGGGGCATCGGTTGTTTCCAACGAAGAATCATGGCCTGTTTAATACAGCATTCCGAATTGACCAACAGCTCGATCATGCCATGGAGCGAATGAAAGGGGATGCCAGCCATCGATACTATGCTGTGATTTGATGATCCCTCGCTGGATTCAATATGTTCACAATGCTGCCTTTGGGATGATGGCCCATCTGGGCTTGTGCAATACGTAGATAGTTCTATTCGAGGGGCAAGCCAGCACATATTAGTGTGGCTTTGCCAAAACAGGAAATTGCTGGACAAGAGTGCAGAACAGATGAGCACAAAGAAACGACATTTGCGCAAGCAGCCTGGCTAGCATGTTGGTTTTTTCTCCAACATTTGGGCACCACCTGATCAGATGATCATGTGCTGAGTGCCAAGACTCGACACATTCAACACCACAAAAGACTGGTGAAGCAAAGCTGGACTACAGTTTGCCCTTGTCTTCAACTGCATGCCAATCTGCCAGCATCGAATCAAGTTGTAGAGCCGCAACGTGGATCAGTCAGCAACCCCTGGGTATCAAACTTGGGGAAGCTCATCCTCCACCAAGTAGTCTTGTTAAGGGTGAGACTGTGTATTCGATAAATCTGAATTGGTGCGTATGCCCCATTCAACCTTCCCCTTGCTTATGTTCTTGTTGTTCACCACCCGAGCAGCGCTTGATAGCAGTGTGCTCCAGAGCCCGGAAAAACCCTGGTTCCGGGCCCCCCCAAACCCGAAAGACTTCCGCCTGCGATCGCGGACACGCTTGGACGACATCGCCCACTGCGCCTATTCATCATTATCACTTGGTCAAGTCTCTTTCTAAGAACTGGCTTCGTTGACATACTCTACTTCCTCTGATTGAACCAGATGCCGTTGGCGCAGTCAACATGGCTGGGTCCCGTAGGAGTCCGGTGTTGAGAGACCAGTGGAGTGCTGACCCAGACCGTGATCCCCGTGATAGGGAAAGACGCAGAGGTCGAGGGTCAGGCCGCGATCGAGGGAGAAACAGAGGTCGCGATCGCGGCCGTCCGCATCGGCCTAACAACCGCAATTTTGATCGCCCGGGGCGGTCGCCACCACGCGCGTCCCGCTTTGGCCCTGACTCTTCTCACGACCTAGGTGACTTTGCTCCAGACCGGTCTCCCCGTGGCTCTCCTGCACCTTCAAACTTTCATAACGGTCGTCGACCAGACTCAAACGTACCCGTATCATCAGCCGGTGACTGGAACGCCAACCCCGGACAATTCGAAAGACAAGCCCCCGGTCTTGGAAGAGACGAGTCACCAAGCGGCCCTCCATTCAAACGGCAAAGGACTCGAAGCCCATCTCCGCGTGGCCGCCGTGGCCCTCTACCGCCACCGCGCTCTAATTATCCCAAGTACGGAGAAGGACGGGATCGAAGCCCTTCGTTCAAAAAGCGAGGTGGCCGCACCCAAGGCCGCGGTGCCCCAAGACGAAGATCACCTCGCCGTGGTCGAGATCGACGTGGGAGAGACCGCCGCCGCCCAGACATCCCGCGACCTGGATCGCCAGGTCATGAACGTGGATTCCATCCTTCGCCTGATCGACGGTCCCCCAGTGGTGACAACTACAGTGATCACGGGTCTCACTACCGGTCAAACTCACGACACTCTGTACGGTCCGCAAACTCAAGGTATTCTGCATCGTCACGCAGGTCAAGGCGTGATTCGACGATGAACTCTCGACCAATCCAGTCGTTTGCGGATGAAGGTGGTCGATCTCCCTCTCCGCTACGCCCTATTCCGAGCTTTGACTCAGAAAACTTCGGTCCTCCAGGAGAACACTCGACTAACGTGCGAGATGACTTCCAAATGCACGGAACGCGCGCTGATGTGAATAATCAACCACGCCGGCAACCATCTCGATCACATCTTGACACTCGGCCCTATCCACCCTCCCCGCAACACCAAACAGCAACAGGCTCACACCATGGATCACCACAGCCGAACTCGCCTTACTCCGGTGGCAGAGGAGGATGGTCTGGTCCGCCATCGCATTCTGGAACTGGGTGAGTTCTCATTACGTTCGTTGAAAATTTACATTTAAGAATATACTAACTCTCCCCTAAGGCATACCTCCCCTTACCGACAAGACAACTACTCATCGCAAAATGGAAACTACTATCACAACCAAGGCCACTTCAATGGCCCTGGCAGCCATCACACTCCTTACGGCGGGCCTCATCGCGGTGGCCACTCTGGCGGAGGCCATCGAGGAAACTTTTCAAACCAAGGCCCTGATCGGCGATTTTCTGGCTCGGGCTCTCATCCATATCACAATGGACCTTCACAGCGCGGCTCGAGAGGGCATTTTAATAACTTGCAATGGACCGCAGCCGGTTCGCGAGGCCGTGGGGGACAACATGCTTCTCACCCGGCACACAGTCATGAAACCCAATCCTCTAGTCGTCCCCAGTCTCACAACGATCCACAGTCCCCTCGATTTGGCGATAATGAAGATTATTCCCGGCTCTCTAACCGGGAATTTCACGAAGATGAACACCAGACACACTCTCAATCCGCTGGCGGAGATCATTCGTCTGTGCAAGCACCTACTCGTGATCCTAATGAAACGACTCCTGCAAACAAGGGTGGCAAATTCAGCTTTGCATTCAAATCAAAGGCACAGCCTTCTCCTGCTCCTAAGCCGGTACCCGACCTTGCCCAGCGGATGCAACAGGTCCGTGAACCGGCCCCCCGTGCACCTGAACCCCCTCAACAGCCTCGCAACCGGTTTACCAACGGGCCATTGCCCAAATTCAAACCAGAACCAAGAGTTGATCGTCGTGACCGGGATCGTGGACGGAATCGAGACCGCAGAGACTTCCGTGAGCCACGAGAATTCCGCGATCCCCGAGACCGAAGAGATGATCGTCGATTCGATCAACGCCGGGATCGACGACAAGGAGACCGTCCTCCTGACAGGCCTCTGGATTGGCAAGATCGCCGCCGTGAGCCTTCACCGGAACCGCCAAGAGAGCCAAGAGAGGCACCTCCAAAGCAACCCCGGATTCTTACGCGCCCCAAACCACGCCCTACACTTCCAGAGGAGTTTGCTAATGCTGAATCCGTTTACTATCGGAAGCCTGGCAATGAGTCTGTAATAGGCGCCGGCACGTATGGCAAAGTGTTCAAAGGAATTCACGTCTATACCCAGCGTAAGGTTGCGCTTAAGAAGATCCGAATGGAAGGCGAGAAAGATGGGTTCCCTGTCACAGCTGTGCGGGAGATCAAATTGCTTCAACATCTTCGAAACCATAACGTTGTCAGCCTCCTCGAGGTCATGGTCGAAAAGAACGAATGTTTCATGGTCTTTGAATATCTCTCACACGATCTGACTGGTTTGATCAATCATCCCACTTTCTCTCTTACCCTTGCCCACAAGAAGGATCTCGCAAAGCAGATGTTCGAAGGTCTCAATTATCTTCATCATCGCGGTGTCCTCCATCGTGATATCAAGGCAGCAAATATTCTGATCAGTAATCGTGGATTGTTGAAGTTTGCCGATTTTGGCCTGGCTCGCTTCTTTTCTAAGAGTCGTCAACTTGACTATACCAACCGGGTTATCACTATCTGGTACCGACCTCCGGAGCTCCTCTTAGGTGAAACTCGCTATGGCCCCGCTGTTGACGTATGGAGCGCTGCATGCGTTTGCATGGAGATGTTCACTAAGAAAGCTGTTTTCCCCGGTGAGGGTGGTGAACTGAGTCAAATGGACAAATTGTACAACGCTTTGGGTACTCCCACCAAGACTGAATGGCCAGACCTTGTGGAAATGCCCTGGTTCCACCTAATGCGACCCACGGAACGGAAGAAACGCGTCTTTGAGGACATGTACCGTGATGTATTGACATCTGAGGCGATGGATCTCATCTCCTCCATCTTCCGCTACGACCCTTCTCTCCGGCCGAGTGCTGAAGACGTTCTCAAGCATCCCTATTTTGTATCAGAGGAACCAGCTCCTCACCCACCAATTGAGTATGTATCCCAACGTTCCTCATGTATACCGAGTATCACTAACCTTCTACAGATTGGAGCATGTCGAAGGGGACTGGCACGAGTTTGAATCCAAGGCTCTTCGCAAGGAAGCTCGCCGAGTTGAATATCAAAACCAGAAGGACCGTGACAAGCGTAAGGCGGAGGCGTCCGTCCCGAGCAGTGACCGGGATTCTAAGCGGACCAAGCAAGATTCCAGTGATCTTGCCTCTGCTCAGTGATGACTGTCCCTTTGCTAATCGTTTTTGCTTTCGCTGATTTACTGCATTTGACGTGGCTGGTGGGACGGGGTTGCATTTACTTTTACGAGATTCACCCTTGGTATTTGGGATTATTCCGGGCTTGTTTTTTCTGTCACATATTGCCCATTGATCAAGGAAATCTAGATCAAACATCGAATTTATTAATTATCTCCAGAGCTATGGTGAATTTCATAGATCATTGTACACAGTGTAATACGTAGCATGTAGCACAGTGAGACCAGGGCTTTGTTGACTTGGCATACAGGCACATGAGATACTACATCCAGGATCTACTTCATGAACATGTCAGTCAACTGTTATTACAACAGACATGTAACATATAGGGGCACATTGATTGAAAGGCTCAGACTTTGCCTGTTGACCGCATGCTCAACCAGCACGCGAGCCCGAAGGCCAAAGTAGTACGGCGGTTGAGACCTCGGATTACCAGAGAGCTCAAAAAGAGTTTCTTCTTTGCAGATTTGGGATCATAATTGGATTGCTATGGAACAAGACGTACCCTATACTAAGAAAAAAGAAAAAAAAGAAGAGAATTGGGATGTGTCGTCAATCAGGTCATCAACGTTTCATGGGTTGCTCGTAAGCCCTCGTGATGATGGTTTTAGATGCGATATAATTCAATCTCGACACACACATCGGAAACGCCAGTGCTGTGAAAGGATGAGACGCCAGCGTTGATTTGAGTAGGTGGTCTTGAAGAGAAGAAGAAAAGGAAAAGGAAACCGAAAAAACGGCGAAGAAAAAGGGAAAACTGGAAAAAAGACGGTGCGGGCTGCAGGCGAAAGTGGCGCTGATTGGTTAGGAAGCTGCTCCTCCAACTGCAGTCGTCGAGTCTCCGATTCATCGACACTTT
This sequence comes from Penicillium crystallinum, assembly GCA_027569675.1. Taxonomy (NCBI): domain Eukaryota; kingdom Fungi; phylum Ascomycota; class Eurotiomycetes; order Eurotiales; family Aspergillaceae; genus Penicillium; species Penicillium crystallinum. The sequence continues at coordinate 65,683 of JAPDKR010000051.1, forward strand.
TCCCTTTTGATTCCCCCTCCATCGTTAATATTCTCTCTCGCTATACCCTTTTACTTGACCTTTTTCTCCTATATACCGACTATCTTCTTCTATTCGCCTTTTTCTCGCCTTCACCCCGATCCCTCAATTTTCGCCTTTCGCAGAATTTCCACCTCTTTGTCAAGATACTACGTCACTGAGATAACAGCGCGGGCGTCTCGTCTCTTTGTGTAACGCTTCTTTCGGATCTTGTAATTTTCCCCCTGATGACCGTTCGTGTCTCAGGCAGTCTTCTCACCCGCCGCGATGGATAATGCAAACCTGTGGACCCGCCGGACCAAGTTAGTCGTGTGCCCCTCCTCATCCAGGTGACCATTGTAACTTACGGGATATGTTCTGTTTGTCTAATAGCTCCTCCAAGTTGTCCCTCTCAACGCCCGGAGCGGACGCCAAAGAAGGTGGCGCTCGTGTCGAAATGCCCCGCCCATCCAAGCGGTTCGGACCTGACAGCTCGCATGGCCGCTCGAATCCATTTAACGCAATATCACCACTATCCGGCGGTGTTTCCTCGCCATCCACCAATGCATCCTCCGCCTTCGGTCTGGGGTCCGGCGCATTCGCTTCGTTCGGTGCCCCGAAGACACCCGGTGGCTCCGAGTTGAAAACACCCGGACGCGAATTACCAGTGGAGGATGAGGCCACGCGCAAGGCTTTTGATAGCCAAGCCATCTCTGCTCCTGGTGAGCACCCGTTGAAGTCTACCTGGATTGTCTGGTACCGCCCCCCGACACCTAAATACTCCGACTACGAGAAGTCCACCGTGCCCCTCGCTTCGATATCATCTGTAGAGAGCTTCTGGGCGGTCTACTCTCACCTGAAGCGACCTTCTCTTCTTCCCACCGTTTCCGATTACCACATCTTCAAGAAGGGCATTCGCCCCGTCTGGGAAGATGAAGCGAATAAACGGGGTGGTAAGTGGATCGTACGTTTCAAGAAGGGAGTGTCCGATCGATACTGGGAGGATCTCCTCCTGGCTATGGTCGGTGATCAGTTTGCAGAGGCCGGGGATGAAGTTTGCGGTGCGGTGCTGAGCGTCCGAGGTGGCGAGGACGTTTTGAGTGTCTGGACAAGGATTGATGGAGGGCGCAACATCAAGATCAGGTGAGTACTATTATTTTTCAAGTTCACTAATATGCTGCATTTCTAACTTTGTCCAGAGAAACGATCAAGCGCCTGCTAGCATTCCCGACAGACACCAACATTATTTGGAAGAGCCACGACGACAGTATCGCACAGCGCTCTGCAATTGACCAGGCTCGCCACGAGAAGAACGTAACCGGCTCAGGTCACCAAGAACGGCGGCGTACAAACCAGGATGACTCGGATAAAATCAAAGCGGCTGTGGCCCTATGAATGGATCCAAATCCCAGCCTGGCCTTGGGCCCTGTATAGTAAACCCGAAAAAAAACCTTCATTTACGAATCATTGGGACGCGTTTTGGGTCTTAGGGGCGGTGGGTCAACGAGGCGAACTCAGCGGTTTGATTTAGTCTATGTTTTCAGTGAACTCATCTGTGCTATGTGTTTTTTGTGTCTCCCGAGCTCATGCGTGATGTTTTCCTTTATGTATGCCACATGAATGCAGTACCCACTGCTAATGGTTTTTTTCTAAGAGTATTGCCTATTCGCAAGACACATAGTTGATGACATATATGTAGTCTATTTCTGTATAAAGTAGAGCGCTTCCCCCAGTCTATTGGCCAAGGATCTCTGCTTCTTGAAACTATACCGGGCGGGATACAATCCAAATGGTTAACTATTTTGTCCGGTCATGTATAGCCAGCCACTCATACAAATCAGAAATCTAGATCAAGAGTCCCCAAGATGTAGGTCCATGACATGCTTGGTATAAGCATTGTTGATATCCTTGGATATTTGTTGTAGCCAGCTAAAAGGACATGAATAGCTCCTGTGAGACAAGCATTGTGTTCAACAAAGGAAGCATAATACACTATGAATACTGCATTGAACTGAATGGGTTTGGTTTTATAGAAGTTTATAACTCGAGAAAGATGTCAACTGCACAATTTGGAGGGCCAACCCACGATTATGACAAGTCTGCCTGCTATTATCCCTGGCTAGCTGGCTGTTTAATGAACGGCTGACTAATAAAACAAACAGAACAAACAATCTCAGTGGATCCTGGGCCTTGACAAAAGAAGGGTGCCTAGTTATTCAGGCCCCAAATTATACTGACCGCCCTAGGGCCTAGATGACGATGCGGCGTAGTTGCGGTTCATGAATGAGAGAAAAAAAAATGAGACGATAGGCAAACACTCAATTGGAATGGAATCTGTGCAATGCATAGTACCAAACTACTGTGGCCTCTCTCATGCCTGTGTTTAAAAGCATAGCAGATTTCCTCACCAACCTCTCTCCACGACACAACCGCCAACAGTCTCAAGATCCACGATCTGCTGCCCGTCCTACACAACCTCCGCCTTCGACCCCTCCATTTCGTCCAGCTAGATCTGGTTGCCAAACTCTTGCCCTGGGATCTCACACCGAAACCAACGACCTAGCTGAACCCACAACTCCCCGGAACACCGATATTGCTGCTCATCGCAAGGTGTGTACCCACCCATATCTCTATGCGCGCAGAGCGCATGTTTGCGTTTGGGGCTTTACATTCGGTTTTTATGCGCGCACCTGCACTCTATTGTCAGCTTGATCACCATATCCCCTGTTTCATCTCTTCTCGTCACATGCTGTAGGCAACTGTTCAACTTGAGACTAATCAATGTCCTCAGGTTCTCGATAGTTATGTCAATACCTTTTCATCCCCACCTGGATCCCCAACAGCAAGTGAACGCTTGCACACACGATTCTCGAACCCTATTCTAGGATCTTCCGCCCGGTTAGACATGTCCCACCGGAACCCTCAGCCATCCCCTACTGGCAGGCAAAAGCTGATGCATTCCTCCTTCCCCAGGCCGGGTGATTCGTCGCCGATGTTGAGCAAAGACAAACAAAAAGATTCCCGGGATCGCCAAGATGAAGCTCGTCTGTTAGGAGCTAGATACCAGTATGGTCTGCCATTGAATGTTGCGAGATTCGAAATTCGCTAACCAATAGTTGTTTTATCACTTGACAGTGACTCTCAAGCTGTGAAGATAAAGCCTGGAGCTACATTCTTAGCGAAGAACAAGAAGCCAGGAGTAAGTCCCAGCCATCATATCTATGACAATGACATTTTGTCTGATCTCCAGCACCAGGCTAGCTTCGCGTTCTCTCCTCAGGATAAACTTTCGCAGAATGCCCGAAGTAGCGGACCGGTCCGTGCGAACGGTCAAACAAACAGGCAAGCTTCTTTGACCAGACGAAAATCGCCTCAATTAGATCATGTCTTTGAAGAATCTCCTCGACCCAGCAAGAAGCGACGCCAGAGTGACACCAGTGAGACCATCGATTTAACAGCTGCAGCAGAAGGAGTCATGAACGGGTCAGAAGAAGGGTTTCAGCAGTCTCCTACCAACAAAAAGGCAAATCGTCGTTACCGTGGATCCAGGGACGCGGAAAATGACACCAACGCTCGTCCTCAACTCCATCAATTTTCTTCTGGTGATTCTCGGGATGAACGATTTACGGAAAACGCAGCTCAGCAACGGCGCAATCTCGCACAGGCTGTGAATTCCTGGCCGCATCAGATCCACGGCGAGCTTCAGAATACCGAGTCCGAAAGTTTGGACAAAGATGAGATTGGAACAAAGAAACTCGGCAGGAATCGCTCTGCGCTTCCTTCAAATAGTTATCAGCGCTCTTTGAACGGCAGGGAGAGTCCAGATGAGCTTCAGGGCGAAATCACGACTCAACCATTACCTAAAGCCTTGCATGGAAAGCAACCACAAACCACCCGCCAACCCAAGGTCCAAATTGAAGCACCCACTCGAAAACGGTCACCAGCGGACATCCGTCCTACAGACTTTTCATCGCCTCCACAGGATAAGAAAAAAGCCAGGCTTTCTCGCAAAACCCCTGAGAAGAAATGGCTGTCTTGCAGGTTCCGAATTGGTTCATTTAACAAGACCTGTGAGATGAGGCAATTTGCTCCTATCTATTCGACCAAGGAGGGCCTTGAACTTCGCGAAGATGTACTCGGACGCGGAACCAAAATACTAATCCTTTTCCAAAACTTCAGACAAATTTTTATCGGCCAGCGACCCAGCCGAAAAATAAGGATTCAACTGCTGAAAGGATCTGTCGAAGCCGGCGATCAGCTGGATCTTGAGTTTTGGACGACAGATGAGAAGCACGAATTTCAGAAAGTCTTGGATCAAGCCAATGTCGCATACGTCAGCAAAGAAATGTATGGTTTTGATAACCATATCCCGTTTTATGTTAGTCTGCTAACGGTGTAATAGGAAATGGATGGACAAGGCGTTTGCGAAATATGAGAGCCAGTTTCCTCAGGAAAGCAAGACATCTAAGAAGCGATTCCTTGACGAGCACGCAGAGGATTCCGATCCTTTTGAAGGCTCCCCTACCGCGCGACGCCTCAAGCTTTCAGATTCATTGAGAGATGGCCATGGTCAACTCGGCAGTGATCGTTCGCCTGATCTCAAGCGCGTGGCTCAGAATGCAAGAAAACTGGCAGAAGACAGCGTCGAATCTCGAAAGATTTCCAAATTCCACAAGGATCACTTGGTCCATAGCGATACAGACACCGGGGCTGATATCCCCATCAAGCCCTTGGGATCTACTGCAAACCCACCAGAACGCGAAACTCGGTCCTCTACCCGCCGTGCCACTCAGAAAACCGGCCTGTCACATAGAGACGCTACGCCGGAAGAAAACGCGGCAAAGCCACTTTTCAAAAACGATTCTTTCAGGGAAAATTGGAAGAAACCGTTGGTGTATCCCCCAGACGGCAAGAAGAAAGCTGAAGTCAACCTTGGCGATCGTGACCGGTTACGCACAGATGACTTCTTGAATGATAATCTCATTGCTTTCTACATGCGTTTCCTCCAAGATCATCTTGAACGCACCAACCCTGAGACTGCGAAGCGGATTTACTTCTTCAACTCTTACTTTTTTGCGACGCTCGCAAAAGACTCTCGCGCCCGTGGGATCAACTATGCGGGTGTGGAAAAATGGACACGAAGTGTTGATCTGTTTAGCTATGATTACATTGTCGTCCCTATCAATGAGAGTGCCCATTGGTACGTTGCTGTCATTTGCAACCTGCCTAGCTTGTCCTTTGACTCCGCCGACAGCGTAGAGCCGGCTCAGGCTCCAACTCTGGAGAAAGAAACATCCAATGTGCCTGAGGACCAAGTCCATCAAATTCAAGAGACACCAGAACCGGAGTTGAGACCAGAGTCAGGGACTACTCTTGAAGGACATGCCGCGAAGAGTGACGGCCAGCTGACCAGGACCCAAATGGAATATGAGACCAAGAAGGATTCTGCCCCCACGTCGGCCGAGATAGGTGGCGATGCAGCCCAAGATGCCCAGGACTCAAAAGAGCAATCTGTCTTCGGTGAATCGACAGAACACAATGGCAACCCGCCTCCACTGGCCAATCTCTCCAAATCCACGGCTCAAAAGCTTGCCCAAGAACATGCAGCGGCATCACAATCTCGAAATAACTTGAAGAAGAAAAGGTCAGGGCTCAAGTTGGATCCCAATCAGACAACGATCATTACCTTCGACTCACTCGATGCTCCACGTTCGCCTACTATCAAATTGCTTCGCGAATACACCTGCCTCGAAGCGGCGTCTAAGCGTGGCGTGCAACTCGATCCGAGTGAGATCAAGGGTATGCGAGCGCGGGGCATCCCCCTTCAGCCAAACTTTTGGGACTGTGGTCTTTATCTGTTGGCATATCTGGAGAAGTTTGTCCAAAGCCCTGATTATTTTATCACGAAGGTGCTACAGCGTAGCTTGAGTACCAAGGATGACTGGCCTCCGCTAGGCTCTGGCCTTCTGCGTGATCGATTTGGCAAGTTCCTGGACGAGCTTTACATGGAACAGAAGAGCGCCAATGTACCGATCATGGTCGACAACTTCCCTGTCTCATTCCTGCTAGGCCCGCCTTTGCCCAGCCAAGATGAAGTCCCAGGCCTTGAAATGGTCCCTGAATCTCAGCCCGAGACTGATAGTCCCAAAGCAGACGATGCTACGGCCGCAGAATCTACAAAAGACCATATGGAGGATTCAATCGCGAATCAGACGCACCGGGCTTCCAACGAACAATCCCAAAAGCCCAATGACGACACTTCCAAACTATCTCCACATGCGGTATTACAAGGTGATCATGTTTCACCTCTAAAGAAGGAGCCTGAAATCCAGGTACCTGGTAACCAGGAAGAAGTCAAACTGCCTAATATACCACCTCCGAAAAAGAAGGAACGCAAGCGACAAAACCTGTGGGGCTTGCAAAAGCAATAGTCATGTTTTTCCAATCAAAATCACCCTGCTTCCATGCGATTATGAGCGGCCATTGGATTGTCCAAGAGCCAGGAAGGGCCAAATCTCCTTGTGATGTTCTCTCGCAAAAATCAGAACAGAACTCAATGTTTCCCAATCTCATTTTGCAGAAGGATTGAAGGGATGAAGTCTGTTCATCCAAGTGATCCACAGCTATTGTTCAAGAGAATCTGATATCTGAATACAGTCCCGGCTGGACCGGGATCGTGACCATCTACACCATGGAACTGAACATGTTCTTTGTTTTATTAGCGTTTCACCCAGGGTGCGTCATGACAAATCCAGCACGGATATTGGCGTTGGCGTTTGATATGAGAAGAATGGTGCTTTTTCTCTTTGGGTGTTATTACAGTCATAGCATAAGATACCATTGTCTAAACCGTAATGGAAATTTACTTTCGATCATCCAATACTTCTGATGAGCGCTTCCAAAAATACCTGTATATCGTTCCTCTAATCGGAGCTATATAAATGTACCTCATTCTATGAACCCGATATCTTCAATCGCATGAACCACATATCCCCCGGATAAAGCTACCACTGGCTCTCATCCACGCTCACCCACCATGCCATCTTATCTCTCTTAAACGACTCGAAATCCCACTCCGCATCCTCAAGCATATCATCCCCAGCAGTGTAAACATAAGTCACAGCTGCAACTTCCTCCCCTTCCTCTTCACTCCTGGAATCCACTACACTTAACACATCTCGCAGCTGGCTCTCGGAAGCAGTACCTTTCACTTTCTTGTCATCTTCATCCGAAGAAGCGCGCAGCGTGCGCACCACAACTGGTTTCTTCTCATACTCCAAGCCCTCGAACTTGTCAAGCCGGTAGATATCGCCATCTGTCAGTCCCGAGACCAGGGTTCCTATGACTGATGTTTTCGCATTGGTTTTGGACACAGATCTCTCTTCTGTCACTGTACTTGTATCTCTAACTGGCACGATGCCTGGGTAGTCTGCACCCTGCACACGATGCCGTCGGTACCCGTGTAAAATGGCGGGTTGGAAACGGAGCATGGCTTTTTGCCAGGGCTCTGGGTTGGGTTGGCCGTGGATTACCCGGTGCAAGATTTGGGGTGCCATTAGGGTTCCTAGAGATGTTGTAAGTATAGTTCTGAATCTGGCAGTTGGATCAGGACATTACCGTAGAAAAAGAGGACATGATCGCCCATTGTGTATGTGGGGTTGGGTGAGATCGGGCTGGTTGTTGAGTGGGGGCTGAAGAAGCTTTTGTTCTGGGAGACAACGAAACTTGAAGGAGATATGAATTAGATCTATTAAGATGAAATATCTTCTAAAGGAAATAAAGAGCAAAGCGGAGAAGAGACATTATAAAAGTTGACTCGAACTGGCGATGACGGCCCCGGGACGCTTATAGATCCCGCTTATCGATAAGGCCCCAAACATCCAAACAGGTCCAGCTGGCTTCATCTGCTCTTCGACGCTCGACACACCATGCATTCCTCCCTGAACCGCATTCAAGCTGTATTCGGCTTCTTCACTACAGTCGCGCTGGTTGTCAGCGCACTGGCAGCCGTCTCGGTACTCCTCTTCCCAGCAGACGAGACCAATGCCTCTGTTCAGCTCAAGAACGTGCAGGTGTAAGTAAATCACAATCCTACTACCCTTCCAAGCTTCTGCTCTACATAAGCCACGAAATAAATAAAATCGCTAACCAATATCTATTTTCTGATATAACAGTGTGAAAGGCCGGCCGCACTACTACTCGACCAAGCGCGAGGAATACGCACAGTTCCGATTCGACCTCGACGCCGACCTAAGCCCGCTCTTCAACTGGAACACAAAGCAGCTCTTCGTCTACGTCTACGCCACCTACTCCTCATCCGACAAGCCAGGCTCGCAGGTCCAAAATTCCGAAACTATCATCTGGGACACTATCATTCCCGCGACCCCGTCGCCGTATTCCTGGGAAGTCCTGAAAGACCAGGTCCTCGCGCGCGTGCCAGCTTCCATTTCCTCATCTGCTGTCGCGGCTGCGCGACGCAACGCCAAGCGCCATGCTAAGCCCTCCAAGTCTGCTAAGAATAAGAAGGAAGCACAGGCTCCTGGCGTGTTGAGGCTGCGTGGCCAGAAGGGTAAGTACCAGGTCAGTGATATTACTGGTCGTCTTGCGGAGCGTCAGAATGTTACGCTTCATGTTGGATGGAATGTTCAGCCGTGGGTTGGCGCTCTGTTCTGGGCTCCTGGTACTGGTGCTGTGCCTCGGACTGGGGGGACGATTGTCAGCAGTGAGCCTTTTGATTTCCCCGAGTTGAAGGGGAATAAGAAGGCTGCTGCGGAGGAGAAGGCGAAGGATGGTCAGAAGGCGAGTGCATAGGTTATGGTTGAGTTTATTGAGATCGGGAGTTGGGATTCTCTTTTTTGGTTACTCGAGGGCTTTTGCTACATTGCCGGTTCCATACAGTCGCATTTTGAAAATTATACATGAAAGCATTTACCCGATCATATTGTGGATATTAACCTTTCTTTGATTTCCGAAAGGACATACTATCAATCGAAAGGATGATTAACGCTATTGATACAGCAAACGTAAAGACTCGCTCAGGTTCAGAGTCACAGGCCTTGCCAGCTATCCGTGGAGTCGCTAAGTGAGTTCAAAAATATCAAGTTAATCACAGAGTACCGTAGTTGCGATCTGCATGTGTGTTATGGTGGCCTCCATTTTGGATCCGGTTGGAGTAAACGCCCGGTGCGGGCCGTTGAGCAGCACGCGTCAGTGGATCGCGATTGCGACGATCATAATAGACGTATTCCAAATAGAAGGCATGTATGTGTCCGGGGAAGTAGCTAGGATATGTCGTTAGTTAACTTTTAAATGTGACACAAGTCTGTGTAAGCATTGGATGGGATACTCACCCGAGAACAGTGAGGAGAACGTTGATCCAAAAGTCGACCCCACAGCCTGAGATCAGGAAGACACCAAGTGGAGGAACTATTTCGTTGGTTAGTAGATCGTTCCGATGGAGATCAGATAAGGTGACAGGTGTGGGGATGATTGTGGGGATGTTTTGAGGCGCCTTTCGAGGAATATCGTGTGTTATCTTCCAACTACTTACTGAAGATGGTGACAATAATCAAACATAGCATCGAGCAAGCGCCGGCCATGATTACAGTTGTAATTGATGTAAGGTTGAAACGTTGTTATTGAGGGTCAGGTCTGTCAGAACGAAGTGGTTTGAGATGGTGACCAGAAGAGGAATGATAAAGAAGAGGATGAAGATATAAATAGGAACGTTGTCATCCACAGGAGAATAATGCGTTTCATGATTTTCTGGGCCACAAACGTCAGAAGATCGACTTTGGAAGAAGAGAACCTGTAGGGCTGAAGGCAGCGGTGAAAATGATTGGCTGACAGAGCAGCCCATGACGTCATCCCGGTCTCAATGGCACCGCCACAGTGCTTGTTGACTGTGGCGGTGCTCTGTGTACATTGTGCACGGCAAGTACAGTGGACGGTAGGTACGTTGCACAGACTTGAAGATGTAGAGATACGAGGAATATATTTCCTGTAAGATCCCCGGTCTCAGATCCTACACAGCATCGATCGCTGCCCGAGTCGTGACCTGCTCGTTCTTGTTGCCAAGCTTCGAGATCTGTAGGAAGGCATCCACTCCATACCCTTCCAAACTGTGTAGTTCTAAACTGCCTGCCCAATATTCTGCATACACTCGGCTCATGGGGAGTCCCATTCCCAGACGGAGATCAGGTGGTCGTGACGTCAATGAGTCCAAGGATCCCTCGTGGTACGTATCCCTGTTAATGTGTTTGAGCTCGTTTGACACTTGCAACTCTTGCATTGTCGCCGCCATTGCGGGGACTTGTCCGAGATTTTCCAACCGGGACTGTGTACGAGGGCCCTTGCTGAAAGACCACAGATATGGGAGAATTTCTCGAGGAATTCCTCCTCCCTGATCAGAGATGCGCATTATGACATGCTGTGGGGTTTCGCACACGAGCACTTGGATGGGCGGTGGAGGTTCGGGTGAGTCGTGATATTTTTCCATGACTGCCTGCACCGAGTTGCGCAGAAGCTCTCCGATTATGTATTCCAGATGGCTCAAGATATACGGGAAGGTTGCATCGACATGGCCCTGGACTGTGATGGCGGGCATCTGGTTTGACCCCGATATCTTTCGCATTAATTCTTGCGCGACCTTCCCGCATCTCTCAACTACCTCCTTTGCCTTGCATTTGAGGAACACTTCTCCCACAAAATCTGCATTCATGTCCAATCGGTCGTGGGAATCCGGGAAATGCCATGGGGAGTTGAAGGTCTCAGTCAGGGCGAGGTGCTGTTCCGCGATCACTCGGCGAGAGATTCTCTGCCAGAGGAAATACTTGTCAGCTAGAAGAAAGATGGGATCTTGACTATTACATACCGCTCGCAGAAGGGTGTTCATCAGCCGGTCCATCTCGTCCGCGGGAGCGAGGTTGCGACACTCCAGCACTCCCATCGCCAAGTTTGGAATTGCAATCAGATGCTCTCTCAGCATCTCTTTGAGGGTCTCACAGAACACATCATTGTCCTCCAGGCTTCGAATCTCGGGAATTACCCGGAATTTCTCGAAGGCTTTGTAGTAGAGTTCGTATACAAGGGTAATATGGGGGTTGGCAACCACAACGTAGGGCAACTGCTGGATATCTCGCAGACGATGTGCGAGGCTATGCAATCGCTCCTGTCAGCTTCTTCCTCATTTATGCAGATTGTCTCTGTACTGACCGAGTAGGAAGCTCGGTGCGCACATAGTTTGCGGAACTGATGAGTCGTGGTTCGGTCAAGGTACGGCCAAAGAAAGTCAACTGACGAAGACTAATGGGTCGAATCGCCCGCTTCACCCATCTGCAATAGTGCCCAGATCAGTATCATGATCTCAAGCTTCATGAAAGTGAGTCATCCGTACTCATCTATCGCAGAAACTGGCCGCCATGGGGGTGGGTTGTAAACTCCAGAATGGAAACGTTTTGGTGGTGATTGAAGGAGCTTCCAGCTCCTAGCTGGATAATGCAGCCTCATTGTACCCCATGAATTCATTAAACCAGCATACAGCACATATGGGAGCTCATTCTCGAGTGCACGCGCGCAGTTGGGATCTCCAGAGTTTGGGCCCGGGGAATGCGGGCGGTGAGTCAAGCATGTGACACAACACACACACTGGGCTATTTTGACGAGATTGGTTTTCTCATTATGCTTAGGTGGGGATGTGAATTCTGCTTATATATCTCTATAGGTGTGCATTGAGTCGCCAGCACCGCCAGCACCGGTTGGTATCATACGATATGCATTCTCGTCTCAGCCCGAAATTGCCTCGGATCTGAGCTACTCGCACGGGCTACTAGTGGAGCAACTCGTGCAGCGTTGGAGACATCATCTGAGGGCCAATATGACGGGCTTGCGAAGACTCTCAGAATGATGTCAAACGAAGCTTGTTTCAAGGAAGTCAGATATAGTTAGCTGGAGCTATAAACATCAGACAAATAGAGAGATAGGATTGATCTAGAGTAGGGCTTCCTTGATACACGCTGAGTAGGCATTGCATATATGAATCCATACTTCATCAGTCTCGATTAAGTCTGTGAATAGAGATCCTCCGAACCAACAATTTGAGAGAAGAATCCAAAGTCAAGGCTTATAAGCAGAGACATAGCAATCTCACACATACCTCAATCCCCAGGTCCAACAATCGCTGCCGAGCCTCGAGGCTCCGCCACCGCTAGCTCCGGCCCTTATTATTCTGCGGGTTCAGAAGAATTTCCTCCACCACCAGCTCTACAGTGTATTTCTTCCCTGCATTCTTCCCCTTTATTCACACCCCTTTCACAAAATACACCATTTGTCGCCTTCCGGGACGGGAAGGCGCTTTCCGCGATGGAAAACGTGAGAGTTCCCCCGACCGTGCCCCTCGCTAGTGTCGTCATTGGACTAACCCGGTTCTACCAGCTCGCGGAGAACGACATGCTTGTCGATGATTATGATCAGTATCCTGCCGAAAAGACCGATGTCGTCGTCGTCTCCCGGTCAGGGTCCGACGAGCCCGATTCCGCACCGACCGCAGATGACCGTACGTTCTTTGTTGTTTTGTCTTCCCTCGATTCATAACTAGGCAGTTTGTCAGGTTGGCTGGACAAAGCGAGGTGCTGAGATAGAATCGCCCTTCAAATCTGCACTGCATGTTTGTTTGGACCATGTTCGGTAGCTAACCAAGAGTCTCGATGGATATAGACGCGGCTATGATGGCCAAGGTTCTCCCTCACAACCCGGACCTCGAAACCCAAGATGAGGCGTACAACTCATGGCGCCTGTCGGATTGGCGGAAGATGGATCGCAAGTCACACGGACCTGTTTTCCAATGTGGTGGCTCCCCATGGTGGGTACATGAAATCTCTTAGCCTCGATGGCTCTGTGCGGGAAATGGGCTCTGACTGGGTATTAGGCGCATCCTCTTCTTCCCCTACGGAAATCAGACCGAATATGCCTCGTTCTACCTCGAGCACGCGTGGGAGGGCGAACCCCCGGAGAACTGGTACGCCTGTGTGCAGTTTGCGCTGGTGTTGTCGAATGTGAACGATCCTTCCATTTACACTCACCACGGTAAGAAATTTGAGTTTGAGGGAATCTGAAATGCGGAAACTAAGCTGTGATCTAGTTGCAACCCACCGTTTCACCGCCGAGGAAGGTGACTGGGGTTTTACCCGGTTCTCTGACCTGAAGGGTCTGTTTAGCCATGCGTGGGAGGGCAAAACCGTCCCATTGGTGCAGGATGACGAGGCCATCATTACAGCATATGTTCGTGTAGTGAAAGATCCTACAGGTGTTTTGTGGCACAGTTTCCAGAAGTGAGTTTCACCCGGGTGATCTGCCCGAATGAAGCTGACTTCCTCGCTCTAGTTACGACTCAAAGAAGGAGACCGGAATGGTAGGGTTAAGAAACCAAGGAGCTACATGCTATTTGAACTCTCTTTTGCAGTCTCTCTACTTCACAAATGCTTTCCGCAAGGTATGGAGAATGCCGTGACTGTTCCTTGAGCCATGAAGGCTAACGATACCCCTAGGCCGTGTACCAAATACCGACCGAGCAGGAAGCTTCCCGCGAGAACAGCGCGTGGGCTCTTCAGAGGTTGTTCTATAACTTGCAGACAAGTGACAATGCCGTTTCTACTACCGAGCTTACCGCATCCTTTGGCTGGCAATCTAGCCAGATTTTTGAACAGCAAGATGTACAGGAGCTTTCACGCAAGCTTATGGAGCGGTTGGAACACAAGATGAAAGACACTGTTGCTGAAAAGGTTTTGCCGGATCTGTTCGTTGGAAAGACTAAGACGTACATCTCTTGCATCAATGTCGATTACGAGTCTTCTCGTGTAGAAGACTTCTGGGATATCCAACTCAATGTTCGAGGAAACAAGACTCTGGACGACAGTTTCAGAGATTACATTCAGGTTGAGACACTGGAAGGGGAAAACAAATATGAAGCTGGGCAGCCATATGGGTTGCAAGATGCCAAGAAGGGCGTTATCTTCGAGAGTTTCCCTCCCGTGCTGCACCTTCACCTCAAGCGCTTTGAATATGACCTTAACCTCGATATGATGGCTAAAGTCAACGATTATCACACTTTCCCTATGGAGTTCGATGCTGCTCCTTATCTTTCCGAGAGTGCCGACAAGTCAGAGTCCTGGGTCTACCAGTTGCATGGTGTTCTTGTTCACAGCGGTAATCTTGATGCTGGCCATTACTATGCCTTCCTCAAGCCCAGCAAGGATGGATACTGGTACCGCTTCGATGACGACCGCGTTAACCGAGCTACTGACAAAGAAGTTCTGGATGAGAACTATGGCGACAACCAGCAACGCACAAACGGAGCCACTGGGGGTCGGTCTGCCATCCGTACAAACAACGCCTACATGTTGGTTTACGTCCGCAAAACGAAGCAAGATGATGTATTTTTCCCAGTCACAAAGGATGATGTGCCCTCTCACATTGGTATGTTTAAGGATTGATTTTTTTTATTCCCTTTTGTTCTTCTGTCTTTTTTGTTTTTAGCAATTCTCAGACAGGCCGGCTAATGGTGGAACAGAAAAGCGTTTGTCTGAAGACCGAGCGGAGATGTTGCGCCGAAAGAAGGAGAGAGAAGAAGCCCACCTCTACATGAATGTCGGTGTGCTTAACGAGGATTCGTTCAGAAGCCACCACGGGTTTGATTTGACGAGTAATGACCTTCCCGCAGAGGACCCGGCGCTTCCCAAACAATACAAGGTTCTGCGAGCCAAGAAAGTCAAGGAATTCGCACAGGAAATTGCGGATGAACGAGGTCTCAAGGCAGAATCCATTCGATTCTGGGTGATGGTCAATCGCCAAAACAAGACCACCCGTCCTGATCAAGTGATCCGCGATCAAGAAATGACTGTGGAAGAGGCATACACTAAATTCGGCACTAAAGGCCAGATTTTCCGCTTGTGGATGGAGGTGGCATCAACCGGCGCAGACGGCCAGCTTATCCCCTGGCCGGATAATGATTCAATTGTCGTGTTCCTGAAGAACTTCGACATCGCAACCCAAACCTTGACTGGTATTGGCTCCGTCTACGTCCAGAAGAGCCAGAAGGTGAGCGAGCTGGCTCCCACAATTCTTTCCAGGATGAATTGGCCTGCCGGCACAGAGTTCATGCTCTTTGAAGAGATCAAGCATAACATGATCGACGTTATGAAGCCTAAGCAGACCTTCCTGCAGTCCGAAATCCAGGACGGCGACATCATCACATTCCAACGCACAATCAAAGAATCGGAACTACCCCCTACGGCTCTTTACACTGACGCCCGACAATTTTACGACTACCTGCTGAACCGCATGGAAGTGCAATTCGCACCGATCAAAAACAATGATGGCGATACCTTCTCTTTGGCGCTAAGCCGCAAAATGACCTATGATCAATTCGCAAAGAAGGTTGGTGAGCATCTCCAGGTGGATGAGACTCACCTTCGATTTGCGCCCGTGATGGCTAGCACTGGCAAGGCCAAGCCTTTCCTCAAGCGAAACATCAACCAGAACCTCTCACAGATTCTCAACGGCCAGTATGGTGCTTACGGGTACACTATGCACCGGGCGGATGCTTTATACTACGAGGTCCTAGATATGAGCCTGAGTGATTATGAGAGCAAGAAGATCTTCAAATTGACATGGCTCCCAGATGGTCTTGCTAAGGAGGTTCGTCTTCTTCATCCCCTATTTATTGCTATCTATGGAGCAAGAATTTAACTGACATATATGTAGGAGAATGTGGAGGTATTGGTTTCCCGCAGCGGCACCGTGGCAGACCTTCTGTCAGCATTGCGGCAAAAGTTGGAATTGGGTGATGAGCCCATCCGGGTGGCCGAAACCCACAGTGGAAAGGTCTACAAGGAGCTTCGGGAAGAGCAAACAGTGGCTGCCATTAACGACTACGCCACACTCTACGCCGAGAAGATCCCAGCCGAAGAATTGAAGTTGGAGGCCGAGGACCGTGTCATCAGTGCATTCAGCTTTGATCGCGAGCCCAACCGTACACACGGAATCCCGTTCAAGTTCGTTGTGAAGCCGGGTGAGCTTTTCGCAGAGACCAAGAAACGTCTTTCCGCGCGCACACAGATCAAAGGCAAGAACTTCGAGAAGATCAAGTTCGCCGTGGTGCCCCGGACATCCTTCTCAAGCACTAAGTATCTCGAAGATGGTACGTATCTCTGCATGACATTCTGGTTTAACTTTGTTCTCATACTAACTGACTTGCCTTAGGTGATATTTTGTCAGATGTAGTAGCTGGCGCTGATGATTATCTCGGTCTTGACCATGCTAACAAGAACCGGAGCTTCTGGGGCAAGAGTGATGGATTCTCCATTCGTTAAACAAATCTTATAGTTTTGGCGCTGGGGGGTTATGAGTTGAAGAAGGGCTGCATGCTGCGATACGGTACATGAGCAGCGACTGCCTGATGCGATGATCATGTTGTTTTTCTCGTTCTTATTTCTCTTGTTTTCTGTAGCAAGTTCAAGTAGAAGACTGTCCCATCTATTGATGAGGGCGAATTGTTCATCCGTCTGTCTCATGCAGTGTAATTAAGAATTACCTAGGCACCTAATATATGTACCTACATGTAGTCTTGGTGCGATGTGATGAAAAGGAAGGCCGTGCAGCCATCATGACTGCCGCGCCATGGGAAAGACAAATTCGATTCAATGATACAAGGCTAGAGTTGCCACTGGAGACTAGGAACGGCCATGGGGTATCTGGCTCATGGAAAAGGTCTCGGATTTCTCTCCGAAATCCGACCTAGGCTTTCACGCGATATACAAGATGGGATTAGAAGAACTATACGCGAGATACGATTTTCATCTTTATTCCAAGAGACTGTATCAGCTATGTGCCGTTCATATCTTGTCCTTATATTAGTACTGCACTAAGGATCCTATTCTCTCACTGATTGCGGTTTCAGATATTCCATGGGGTTTAAAGGGGCAAAGCCACGCAGTTGAACTACTAATCCCCGGCCATTGTGGTCATTTGAACAACTTCCTCTTGGTCGAAGCTCAGACTCTTTGCGGCCAATGGTTTGCCGCCACTTCCATCAGATTTCATGGCAGCCATGACCTCTGATCTAGACTGGACTGCGATGGAGTTTGGTAAGCATCTGGATGATATCTGGGCAAGGAACCAGACACTAACTCAGGAGGACTAAGCCGCATACCCTTCCTGCCATGGAAGGTTCCAAGCACCCAACTCTACCATGACGTGCTTTACTTGGTATGAAGCATCAGATGCATATTGCTTTCCAGATAAATTAACAGGGTCATCAAATATTCCATTGAGCATGAGTGATTGCTCAGATCATTGGTTCAACACTTCGTTTTGCCTCGAAGGAACCGGTATCGGCTATGACCACTTGGATAATGAGAGTTCTTAGATGTCTACAAATGCTTCACGAACTTATGCAAGACATGAAATGACTGCTCCAGGGCCACTCACCGACTTGCAACGGCAACAAATATGCAATGCATAGCGAAGAGGCCAAGCCGGAATAGATTAACCCTAAAACGACATCGATCCTCTTTGTCTTGGAATGCTTACTATGTCCTCTGCATCTATTGAGATCATAGAGCAGCTAACTGTGGAAACATTCAATATGAGATCTTCTCGTGGAATGCAGCACTTGAAAGAAACTACAGTGGTCTAGATCCTTATAGTTTAGCCTCGCACCAGGCAACATCGCACAATGTGGAAGATCTCTTACGCTTTGTGAGTGTTAGAATACCATAATAGATCCTTGAAAAATTCATGGCACATAATTTCTAGATTTAACACTTAGCGTCCTCGTTCATTGCTTGAAATTTGATCCACACTTTCAAATGACCTTGACTCTCTTAACCGATGGATAGCTCGACGATTGGTGAGTGTTAGCCGGTGGGAGACTACAGGGGGGCAACCCTTCAATTATGAATACTCTTTTCGTTCAAAACTTGTCTTTCTTTTCTGTTCTATGCCTCGCTTCGGGATCGGTTCATTCTATCAGTACCGATCGTCCCATCTTACCAACTCAACTCTCCACTGTCAACCTCCGCCAAGACATCTCATCCCAGCCGCATGATGGCGGCAGCACCACCCCTGGAACTTTTATACCAGATAGCGGAGTTTCTCCAAAAGGATAAAGTCTCTCTGACCCCTCCACTTCTGTATGTCGCTCATGGCAGGCAGCGTCTGAGCCCATCATCTATCACAGCCTATGCGTCTATAGTGATGATGAATACAAACAAGAGGGGCAGCGTGGAGTTTCTCTCGCAAATTTACGAAAACTCACATCTGGTGATCGGGCTATGCGGAAAACCTGGATTCGGAATCTAGAATACAATATTCTTACCCCCTACGAACTGTTGGACTGGACCACATGCAGAACAAGGAATCCGATAGCTTACTCGACAGACAACCTAATCAGAAAGGCCAATGATCTAGCTTCTCAGAATGCTATGGTTGATCTTCTTGAGGAGCTTTCTTCGTCGAGTGAGAGTTCCCGTCTGGAGTTGGAGTCAGGTATTCGCGGACGCGGTATTCGCGGACACGATATTCGCGAACTCCATGGTAACCCTGCACCGGAACCACATACCGAATACTACGATGGCGCACGTGAATACACTTGGGGGTATAGAATGGTCGCAGGTTTTTGACCCCACCATATAGAGCGCGATTTCTCAACGATGCGCCGCGTTTAGCATATGTTCCATGCATTGAAACATTGTCCTTCTCAAATGAGCCTTGGCCTGGGGGCACACATCACCAGATTTGGACTGGGGCAATTCAAACACTCATCGAATGCTGTCCAACAACTTCCAAGCTAGAGCTGAATCTTGACGAGTATGTTCGCCCTGATCACTTGGAGTATATCCAAAAACGTCGTACGGGTAAGCTATACATTTCCTTATCATGGTTTCTCCTCAATCCCAGATCTAGTTAACTCATGTCTATATAGCGTTGGGATCTCTCATCAGATCAATCCCAAAGAGTCTGCGGATACTAGACTATGAAGGGGAGGTGGAAGAAAACTGGAAGTTTACTCTACCTCCACTCAATGTCATCCCTTCAGGAATTGATAATGTGGGCATCAACTTGCGAGACCTCAGTGTCCAACTCCGCCAATTAAACTTCAAGCACAGCTCCATTGCATATGACTTTTTATGTCCCTTAGACGAAGACGGCAAGCCCGAACAGGACTCCTTGTATTGGCCTCATCTGGAGATCTTAGAGGTTGAGTGTGTACGACCCTGGCTTCCATCAGGTAAGATACTAAACAACAGCACCACATTCAAAATTACTCACAAATCTTAATAAGGGGAACCGCTGTACCGCTACACGGCAAAGGACCAGGCCATGATTGACGAAATCGAGGACTGGGGTTTTGAGATATGCAATACGGAAGCCGGATGGTTTCGACCAACAGAGAGGATTGAAGAACATTTCCACCGACTTTTTATCTCGATGGGACATGCGGCTCGATGTATGCCCAGGTTGAAGAGCCTGAGATTCGAAATCGAGAGCGAGAGCGAATTTATCCTCGATTTCCAAAATAATGCTGACCAGATCACTCTTGGGTGGGAGTCTGATCCTGAATACTATCCAGATGAGTGGGTTCTCAAAGTCTGGGATACTGATCTAGATGGCCAGGACAAGTGGGAGACACACCTATGTGTAACGTCTGTGCCACTGAAGAGCTGGCCACCCCCAGACACATATCTAGCTTGGACAGTTCATTGTTTGCCCACCTCGCACAAGAGATAGCTACTGAATGCGACTTGTTATAAGTTCAAGCTAAAAAAAAAACTGGATATTCGATATTGCCCTCGCCATCTCAAGGAGCGTAAGCCTCGAAAGATCAAGTCATCTCATGCAATTCAAACCAGGTAGTGGAGGTGATGTTAAGCATTCAACACCGCACAAGACAAAGGCAAAGGCAAAAAAAACTCTATAATTATCTCAATATCGACTCGGATGTAAGTCGCTTATACCAGTAGATCGACTAGAGTCTGCTCAGCTCAGAATTGTTAGTCAACTCAGGATCCTCATATGACAACCATAGCATGCTCAGTGGGCAAAATGGCGATTTTGGGTCATCTGAGAGAAACTGGAGAGCCACAGCTATTCAAAAGGATATCAAGTGTCGCCGTTGGTTATAAGTAGTGCTCGGGAAGGTAAAACCCCCGATGTATAGGGAAGTTTGTTTGCATGCAAACAAGTCAAACAGCGGAAGTCAACGTGGAAAGCTGGCCAGAACACCACCTCCTGACGCGAATATCATCATCCAATCCAACGGTCTCTTTTCCGGTATCTCTGCACAATGAGGTTCGCTCTTTTTGCCGGTCTGGCCTCTCTGGTCTCATCTGTCACCGCAACCGCCCTCACCTACAGACTCGAGGCGAACGAGAAAGCATGCTTCTTCACCAACGTTGACCAGAGCAACGCCAAAGTAGCATTCTATTTTGCGGTAGGTCCAATTCAATATCCGATCGACGTACTCACTCTGTGAATTGGTTTCTCTCGTCTCGGGGGTGTCAATGGATATCGCGGAGTACTGACATTGTACCATATAGGTCCAATCCGGCGGTTCCTTCGATGTCGACTACTCCGTCACCGCACCGGGCGGCAAGATTGTCCTAGACGGCAAAAAGGAGCGACAGGGTGACTTTGTCTTCACTGCACAGAGTCTCGGAGAATACACTTTCTGCTTCAATAATGAGATGTCCACCTTTGCCGAGAAGATGGTTGATTTCGAGATTGCAGTATGTCCTACATTCAGCCAGTTCGGAGAAGTGGTCAGCAAATACTAATCAATTGAACGAAAAGGTTGAGAATGAGCAACGCGCCCAATTGCCCTCCCGTCAAGGTGCCAGCCCCGAGCAAACTAGCAGCTTGGAGGAATCCATCTACAAGCTCTCCGCCCAGCTTTCGACCGTCTCCCGCAACCAGAAATACTTCCGTACTCGTGAGAACCGAAACTTTAGTACTGTGCGCAGTACCGAGCGCCGGATCTTCAACTTCAGTGTGATCGAGTCTTTGATGATGGTTTCCATGGCCGCATTGCAGGTCTTCATTGTGCGCTTCTTCTTCCAGGGCGCTCGGAAAGGTATGCTCCCTATCCCTGTTTGTGGCTTGAATATGGAGGAAGTAGATGGTTATGTCTGGACTATCTGGTCTTGCTGTCTATGGATGCTATCCAGAGAATGCGTAATAACATCGTTTTGGAACAGGTTACGTGTGATGTATGCATGAGCATGAAGAATAATATGATGCATTTTACTACATTCTATGTCTGGCGTGTTCTCCTAGTTATTTCAGCAAAATGATATTGTCTGGGTTTGACCAAACAAAAAGAGGGGAACCTCGACACGGTAGTTGGCCTCGAGCCAGGATGGTCTATTCAGGGTATGATGAATAAGGAAACGTAAGTTGCGGCGGAAAGATGAATTCACAGTCCACCTTGACTGGGGCTAGAAGCCTATGTTGCACGGGCGAGAAGACTCACGGCGGAATCTGATTGACACCCGAGCAAGATTGCAAGACACCGCAAAAGTATAGGATTGATTCTGGGAGATGGCTCCGCAGTCCACGTTCTCCGTTGTACGCTCCGAGCTCCGACTCCATGCTCAGAAATTTGAAACCGGTTTCTCAACCCAGCGAGTTGGATGCTCTGGTGTGAGCTCGAGACTGATGTCAGCCCTTCAAACTCTGTATGATGACAGCGGTGGTCGCGGTAGTCGAACTTTTGAATTGGTGAAATTTCGATGCCAACAGGGATAGAACCGGTTTCTGCCAGCAGACACTGTCTGATTGATCGGATGGACTGTCATCAAACGACGTCAACGGCCATAATACCCTAGCGTAGTCGAGGGGATCGTTATTGCAGGAATATAACCGGTTTCTGGTGAGGAGGTATGTCCGTCGAGGGTCTAGATGGTCTGTTCTGGAGTCGAGACTGATGAAAAACGTCGACAACATCTCAGACCACATCTCACCCTCTCCATAATTGATTGTCCTGTCAGAAACCGCCGCAGTCGGAGAATCAGACACCACGTACAGAACACTCGGGCCATTCTCGCCAGCGTGGGAACAGGTTTGTGATCAAAGAACCCCATTCAGAAGTAAAAGGTCTATCGGTGAGGTCAGAGGGGAGTAGAGTCGGGGTTTCCATATCGCGATGAACGTCAGTTTCCTGCGCGAGATGGGGTGCCAGAAATTCCAGCCCCAAGTCCGAAACAATTGATAACAAGTCATTAGAGTACAAACCGTTCCTGAATTTTTATTTTTTGAGACCGCCTTATCCACCACGCTTGTTAGCTTCCCGGATACATACTAGTATGTACTCACAACACTATGGGTGCGTGGCCGACGAGGCCGAGTGAGATAGTGAACCATTTTGTGGAGATGAGTTGTTCTTTGTTACGAAACACGCCTACGAAGTACACCAGACAACATTGGGGCATTAGTCCATTGAGCAAAACCTCAGTCCTATGACGTGTGGCAACACCATAAGAGATTGATTGTTCCCAGTGACCTCATATGCTCCCGAGGTCGCTATGCCCTTTGCTTCTTCTTAACGTATGGATCGCCGCAGAAGGCTGGGTGTGATATCATCCGAGATGTACTAGACTTTGTAAATCTTTGGTGTATGACTATCTCAATTGATCGGCAGCGAGTACGTTATGTTCATTTCGGAACAGTCCGAGGCTTAGGTATGTATAATCTTATGAACTCATAGGCACCGCAATGTAGACCTACTGCGGCTAATCAAAAAAAGTGGACTGTGAGGCCCAAATATGAGCTCTGTGGTCTTGAGCTGACGAATGCGCAAGTGCACAATGCGGTATGTAACGCCTGTGGAACTTTTGACTTGCTCGGCAGTTGATGCAATGCCCTATGTTGTCATATCAATTGCAGCGGGTATATGCAGTACAGAGTGGTTCAGGCCCGATAAGCCTTTCTTGTACTTTGTACAGAGTATATGCAGTATGTGGTGGATCAAGGGATTGCTCTACAGATATCATGAGATTTTTCAGATTGTATGCATTGTGTGTATCAAAAGCCTTCTTTTTCAGATTCTTTTCAACTCTTCATGACAGGCTCCGTACAAGATAGACCAGCTTCAATTACAGGAACAAAATGTAGTTTACATCCGGCACTTTCCCTGAAGATCAAAGCTCTGGTCTTGAAAATTAGATGGCTGATCACAAATCTGAACGATATTAACTTGAGGTGTGTTGTGCTATGAAAGTTCGTCTGACGTTGCGTTGCTTCTAGATGAAACATTCCTGGTGGCGAAGCAGAATCTATATGCTGGATGTGAGCGCCGGTTTTGCGCTAATGCCAATCTGCAACATACTGAAATTGAGCGAGGTCTAGAGACATAGCTCTGATATAATGTACAACATAGTCATTCGGTGTGATGTCGATCAGAAATTTGCCGCCCCCGCTGGCATCAATCACCGTCCAGGGTTCGGAGATAGCGATGAATTGATCGTTTCCAGTCCTCCGAAATTTACGTTGCATGCAGAGAGGTCCCTGTCGCTGGCCTCCATGCGGGCTACCTATTCCGGCCAAGAGACTCTCTACCTTGGGTCACTGCGATCTTAACCAAAAGATCTAGTGGGACAATTTCGACTCCACCCCGAAGCTCGTTTGGTCGCAAGTAGTCCGTGGACATGGAATCTTCAGAACTCAGTACCTGTAACAGCCAATATGATCCAGTCTGTCGGATCTACAACATAGACAGTAGCAACCAACGAGAGTCAACTCACGGTCGCGATACAAACCTTTGGACCACAGGTTCAAAGATGAGGGCTCCCTGACGTCATGTGCTATTCTGCCTCAGGCCAAAATCCAAGCGACTGGGACACTCCTGAGTCTTCAGCTCACCTCCACACACTCTTCCCAATTGCTCCGATTGTTCACGCTTAGTGTTTCCAGACGAATGAGAACCCATCTGGGGGCTAAACAAACCTCCACCCGCTGCAACTGTGTCTCCGCTGTGGCTGCAAGCCTCCATAGCTTTGATAGATCCGTTTCGGGCTCATGGTCACTCTCCGCAAGACCGTCCCACTTTTGAAAAACCATCGAACCAACAAGTAACTCCAGGTTCTTTTGTTATCTTCATGAGCGATGATGCTCGTTACAGAGTTGTATGGTTCCTGCAGGGAGTGGGTGTAGTCGATGGACATCGATTGCTCGGATCGCCCCGATGCCTCAGGGTATGACGACATAGCTCCATTTGACCTGAGCCTCAGTAACGGCTCTATTTTTCTCAATTACGCCGCAGACGCATTTGCTGTTGTGAGTCGCCTGAAATACATCACCGTAAGAGTACATTGAATTGACATGCACGCTGAGCTAACTATTGAATTGGTTTTGTATGTGGTGTCAATAAACTCAGCTCATTCTATCCCGATCCACGGAGGAAGAGCGTCCACTGTTTACCATTTCTCTCCAGTGAGTGCAACGGGGCTACCCACAATTCTTCCGCGTTCCTCGAGGACCACCTATCCTATCACGATGCAGAATGTAAGATGGGCCTCGCCGTTCAAAATGCCATGATAATCCCTATTATGATTCGTCCTATAGACGTCAGGCGAAGATCTGCAGGGGACCAGACTGGTCATGCCGATCTCAGAGCGCCTCCGGCTCTCAGTGGTCCATCCGGCCATCCGCATTCCCCAGTGACCTCATCGGAGCACTCTGGCCCATCTGCGGGTGGGGCAACTGTAATATCGCTGGCAGAGTTCACCAGTCTCCATGACCATGTGGAGATAGGTTTTTTCATAACGTCCTCTGATGATGATTCCACTCCACCCCATGCTCTACTAGGTTGACGGTCACCTATAGTCACTCTAGAGGCTGGGGGTTGTCATGCTTATTATGATGTCGCCGACGAGAAAGTATCCTTCCACCCCTCCCTCCCCCTTCGGCCAATGATGTCACTGTACTCCGCTCGATGTAATCGGTTGATTGTCTCGTGTAGGTATTGACCATGGGCGTTCTCAGGAGAAATTGGTCATTATGTGAACCTATCAGAGGGTGCAAAGTCGGGTGCTTTTGCCATCTTTGATTACCCACCGATGTGATTTCATCTACTCCTTTGTGGAGCCTTGGGTGTCTTATATATACCCTTGCTCGCAGAATGGATCCAATTGTCCTTCGTATCTATGCCCTAACTCCCTGGATTTGCCCCATAACACTTTCCCTGCCATTTTCTGTATCCTTGGCCCGTTGGACTCCCACGGCTTCGTACAAACGACATATTATCTTACCTTGGCCACAACCATCAGTATCATTATCATTTCACACAACCATACAAACTGGTTAAATTTTGACTTGTCCCAACATCAGAGGTGAGCATACTTGAATTATCTGAGATACCAGTATTCCAGACCGTCCGGATGGTTATCCACGACATCCACGGCACAACCCCCCACCTTCGGCGATCGTCCTACACATAAGCCTCATCCCTCTGTCGTCGCATATCACAGAATACAAACGACAACCGCATTCTGAAGATGCTGCTTAGCACTCCCGGCACTGATCAACATCTAGACATGTAACTTCAGCTGACCTTTCCAACCCCAGACACTCCCCACCATGACTCACGCCGCTCAAATGCAACAGCCCACTGAAAACATGCAGACCATGTTCCCAATGGACTCTGGTGGAATAGATAACATGGCTAGTGAGACTCATGTCGACTCTTACCGGTCGCTTGATCCCGCTCGCGCCTCGCTGGAGGACTATAACCGCTCTATGCTGCAATACACCCAGCGTCAAATGTCTTCCTTCGTTGATACGGACGACTCCCACCATGGCAGCGGCTCCAGCAGTCGAAGCAGCCAGAGTAGTGGCCAGAGTGGTCGCAGCAATGCCTCAAGTAACACCCAGCTTACCAGCCAGGCTAGCGGCCCTCCCACATCTGTCGATCATGCGGCTCATCTTGCCGGCACCAAGATCAGTCGTCGTGACATGGACGGGTCTCACACCGGATATTAGGCCTGCTCCGATCAAAGTACGCACATGTTCTCATCTCCTGCACTTTAATGGACGAGAAATCTAACCGGTGTATATTCCAGCGGTCTTACCTGACACAATAGACCGTGATTTAGCATCATGATGATACCCTTACGTTGTTTATGATGCAGCATTGGCGATGATATCCCCGTCAGGACCATCACCAGCCGGGTATATTTTCGTCAATGTTCCCAATGCAGAGTTTTCTGCGGAGTTTATGAAATTCGCGCGGGAGAGCGTGCCTGCTTTCAAGCGATATAGCGAATTTTTGCTTTTTTGATTTCCCCGTGGCCTCGACTCATCCAGGCAGGCCACTGCGAAATGGTCCTTCCCTTCACCCCCTTTGTTCACATTTGCATAGCATTTTCAGGATATCGATTGATCCTCAGCGTCCTTTCTCTACTGGTCGACTTTATCGTTGGCTATTAGAGCCGGATCACGCTTTGTTTCACTGCGTGTATTGCGCCTTTCTCAGGACCCTTGGTCGTGAATCATCGCCATCCCTCCCCTTCCCAATTGCCAAATTAACCCAAATAGAGCCAAGGCATCTCGATGTCTTGACTCCCTACCCTCACCTTATTTCTTGTCGTTCATTTGGCTCCTTGTCATATGGCTTCCTATCATTTGTGGCTGTTTGGGCGAGGCTCATTGAACTTGAGAGCAGTCTACAAACGATATTTTCATTCACATCAACACTTTCCGAACACTGTCCACTTTCTCGGGGGTCTGGGTGGATACTCACCTTACCCTTCTG
This sequence comes from Penicillium crystallinum, assembly GCA_027569675.1. Lineage (NCBI taxonomy): Eukaryota > Fungi > Ascomycota > Eurotiomycetes > Eurotiales > Aspergillaceae > Penicillium > Penicillium crystallinum. The sequence continues at coordinate 92,483 of JAPDKR010000051.1, forward strand.
CTCGATGTTCCTTCTGTGAGGGAATATCAGCCTGTACGTCATCTGTATTTGTACCTTCCATCAGCGAGCGAGCGATCTTTCCTGCTTTTTTTTCCCCTCTATTTTACTGATGACCCAACACACTCACCGAGTCGAGGATACTGGCCTGTCCCTCGGGAGGATACCCCATTATGATACAACCTGGCTATATTGGCCGTTGATGACCTGTACTATTATGCATGATATAACTGGAACACCTGTTTTTCTTCTATTTGTTATTTCTAGTTCCTTTGTTTTCTTCTTTTTCTTTTCTAGCTTGATAGAGATCGTAGTAATGCCGTACCATCACATAGCTTGTATATATCTACAGAAGGTATATGTACTTTAGTCTGTTATGAGGTAGTGGATTTGATTAACAAAGAAATTGGTGGCTGAAACACGGCCGATGTGCCGAGACAAATTGACATCAGATCAACAATGATATTATGGCTTGAATGAACCACTGCGGATAATGATGCGTGTTGTAACTCATGGTGAGATTTTTATACACTCGGTTCCTTTTCGAAATTCTTTGCTCAGTGGTGCGACTGAGGTAATTTAACATGGTATCTATAGCCATTGGTACCTACCATTGCAGGTGCAGAAACCTCTGCATCATGTATATCGCAGGGGCCAGGTAAGGTGTGGCTACGAAGATTGTTGTTTTTAGTGAGTGGAGACAGATAATGTATGAGACAAAAGAAATATGGATTGCAAAGAGAAAATTCTGCAAGTATATATTTCTAGATTGTATGGTGAGGTCTCTAGCCATATATCACTCGGCTTGGTTGATTGTATATTTTTGTTGTATCAAGCTGTCTTTTTGAAGTCTAAATAGCTTGGAATTGGTATCTACAACATAGTGTTCAGAAGGGCAAGTGTTTTAAATTAAGTCTGCCGATCAAGTATAAAATATAGTTTGGCATGCAGGAACAATATATCGTTGGTTTATAACTTTGATATCGTGATACATCTTAGGATAGTCTCGTTTGTGACATCCTAGCGATTGTTTTTTCTGATTGCTAAATTTGATTTCGTCGAAAGCGACGCACTGAATATAAGATCCTTTGTCGAGGTCTTCGAGTAACAAAAAACTGCGTGGTCAATTGCATCCCTTGCATCTATATCCAAAGGGGAATGAATCCAGTCCACCCACAGTAAACTTGAGAATTTTTTGAATTTCTAGCAAATAGATTAAGAGATACACCAATCTTTTTGGTATGTCTTCAATATTGTCATTGAATATAGTGAATGAGTATTAAATGCTTCTACCTAAATAGAGGACCTGGCTCTTGAATGGCGATGCGCCGAAACAGAAACACCAACGCTAATTACAGCCAACATACCAGAGCACAGGAACCCACAGCACTGGTGCTGAGATTGCACATTCCGTATGAATCCAATAGTAGCGAATCAAAGCCACGGATTGCTTTTTTAACAGAGGGATGAAACCCCTGGGATCCCAAAATTTGATCGACCAACCAAAGTGCCCAAGGGAAGGGGGGATGAGGAAAAGAAGATCTGCTGCTGTGCTGAGTGCAAAGGCCGAAAGGGCTGCCCAGAAAGCTGGGAGCTGTACACATTGAAAGTCATTGTGTTTCTTCTTGTCCCTATCGACACTCATCGGCCACGAACGACGACCTCGTGCGACAAGCAACCCTGCCCACCCCAGTCATTCATTTTCGGTCTCTTCTGTACAGACCAGCTCACGCTCCTTTTAGCCAATTCCTTCTAACTTGACTTTAATACCGGATATCCAAGTCTTGCCATCCGCGGCGTGGTATCACCGCTATACTCTCATCCCTACACAACCACACAACATCAAAACTTGAACAATAATGCATCTCACAACCCTCTTGACCAGCCTCACGGCTTTCCTCTCTGTCACTACTGCCGTCCCCATGGCAAGTGAAAGGCCAACACCCACAACCTCCCTGTCAAAGCATTCCATCTCGCACACAACCTCGAGCTCTGCCTCCGCCTCACCTACTCCATCGCCAAACCCATACGAGGCCTACACATGCCCCAAGGGCAAGTATAAGTCCTGCTGCACATCTCTCCAGCAGACTGGTAAGGAGGTCACCTCAAAGCTTGGCGAGTTGGTCCCGATTCTCGGTGGAATCCAGCTTAGCTCTGCTGTCTCTTTCCAATGTGAGTTGTCCTCGCGAACTTTGCATACTCTCTCATTGTTCTGTCATTTACTAATCTGGTCTCAATTTGCAGGCAATCTTATGGATGAGAAAGCTGCTCCTAATACCTGCCACGGACATGGATACGCTCCCATGTGCTGTGATAGTAAAGGTGATGTACGTCAATGTTCTCGAGCTGCATTATTATTTCGGAGAACTATCTGACCATTTATCTACTATAGGGTACTCTCAATGCCTGCAAGTCTTTCGAGCAGACAAAGAAGAACTATTACTCGCACCAAATGCAAGAATCCGAGACCCAGGCTGATATGATCATGGATGTTCTTTCTTAACTGTACTCGCCTAGTAGGCCTGGGGCTTTTTGATATTGGATCTATGGATGTATTCGCGCTTTTGTATACTGGTGATTATGGAGAGGTCGGGTTTTCTTGGTTTCTTTTTCTCTTCTGTCCTTGATGTTATTTGGACACTTTACTTCCATTCTTGAGATTATGACGTCTAATTGCGTACAACAATCTAACATACACTTCTATACTTTATTTTCGAGATACATGGCATAAATAGGGGCTCTTCGGGTAAAATGCTCCAAGTCTATACCAGCCCAGGACACCGAAGCATGTTTGTATCCGGGCAATTGGGTTCTATCAGAAATCCACCCTTGCAACGTGAATACAGTAGCTCTTCCATATCATTGTAGAGGCCGATTGCTAGCAAAGCTATGCAGACTTGCATGTTTAAAATTATGGTATCTTGGACGAATTTTACTAATCACAAAGAATATGACGAACAAATACAGACAGGAAAATGAGAATAAGAATAAAACAATTGAGTTGAGAGCAATGGATATTATCCGACATATTATGTCTTACATGATCAACATTTGGGGGCCTGCACTTATGCTTTCCCATAATCATACAAACGACAGCATTGAAGGTCTTTCCATGCCCCTTTCCAGCAACTCAACTTGAATTGAATGTTTTCCTGGCATAATCGTACATCGCTTCATGTGCATATCTTCATTACCATCGACGTCCACCTTGTGGTGGTCCCCATGCGCCACCCTGCTGACCGCCCGAATAAGGGGGAGGGAAGTGGTACTGGCCGGGGGGCACGGCTTGTCCTTGTGATTGACCTTGTGGCATAGGCATGGAGGAAGAAGGGTGATGGTGGTACGGGGGAGGGAAAGCCGAAGAAGGGAACCCGGGTCCAGGTGGGGGGAACGGCATGTTTGGCATCTGCTGAGCAGGCCAAGCACCATAGTTGGAACTGGGTTGATGAGGATAACCAGTATTATGAGCCATGTGAGGCATGGGATACTGCCCATTTGGGTTGTGGGCACGGGTGAAGGAGTTGGGGGGTACGGGGGCATGTTGAGGTTGGTGCGGGGGTGGGAAGTGGGAAGTAAGCGGCTCTGGGGGTGCGTATGAGCCTTCGTGGCTGCGTGGGCTCCTTGATCGAGAGTCACGATGACGATGAGCACTAGGCCTGTTGGATCTAGACAGCGATCGACTTGGAGACTCGGACTCGGACTGGCTGATTGAACTGTCGCTATAGCGTCGACGCTTGGGAGTCCTCGATCCACCATGGCTCGGACTTTCACTTGAAGAGTGCTCGGATGATTTCTTCGCCTGCTGGGAGAACCCAAGCGTCCATGCATGGTAGCGTTCGCCAGTGACTGACTGACCAAACTCGTCGGTGTCTTTGTGCCAATCATTCTTGGGGTCACGCAGGTCCAAGATGTTATCCACTTGCACAAAGAAGCCTTTGACTGCATCTACTGATTTCCCGTCGGCAGGACCTGCGAGAAAGTGAATTGGTTTGGTGTCGGACGGCCGCAGGGGAATATTTGAATTGGGAATGATGTGAGGGAAAAGGTTCCCCGAGGCAAGATCGCACCAACGGGTCGAGGAGTCACCATGGGTAGATGGCATAACAAAGGGTACATCCTTTCCAGGTTTCTTTGCTTGATTTGGCTCGTTGGCCACGTTGTTGGACGACGGGGCAACACCAGTGGTAGCCGAGGTAACCACAACGTCCCTGAGTTTCGTGATCAACTCGGGGTGGAAGTATCCTTGTTCGGACCAGAGATTCAGCAGCTCATCCAGTCGTCGGTGGTGCCGAGGATTATTTTGGCGATCGCAGGTCGCTGCGTGACCCACCAGATTCACGATGTGGGATTGCAGGGACCCGCTCACCGTGGCGAAGGTTGTTGCGTTGCCAAGGTGGTACTTGCAATGGTGGAGTAGGTCATTGAGCAAATAAAGTATGTGGAGTCGGCGACGCTTCGGTGAGGCCTTGGATCCGGAGGACTGTGATTGCTCGCTGGAGGCAGCGAGAGCTTCTAGGTAACTGGCCAAACCTCCCACCCTACTAGCCGAAAGAGCAACAAAACGAAGCAACCATTGTTTACATGTCTGTCATAGCCATACTGTGTTTAGTAACCGGAAAGTGATCGATAAAAGAGGTGAGAACGGCTCAGACCTGGATGTTCGCTGGGGAGCAATGCGACAAGGCGCGCTCGAGCAAGGTATGAAACGAGCTTATCTCATGCTGAGGAACCGAAGTAGGGTCAGGCCTCAGTAAATGGGCTGCAAAGGCAGCCTTTGGGACGACAAGCTGACGATTCTCCATGATCTCTTGCAGAGATGGTGTCTCCAGGAAGCAACATGTTGTCTCCAGATCTGATGTTCCCACTCTGTTATCGAAGCTTTTTATCGCACGTGATTGTAGATGACTTTACCCGGGTGTCATACAATCCATGTCTCAGTCCATCTTCCCGATTTTCTGACCTCTGACTGAATAGACCTCTGACTGGTTATACATTGGAACTCCAGCTTCTATCGGCCAGTCGGAGTCTCAGAGATATTCAACTGGTGGGCTTGACGCCTGGCTCCTACTCCTTTAGCAAGATCGTGCCGTAATGTTGAACTGACATCAGAGTCATACTTGCTTGCCTATTTACTCACTCTAGTGTTATTTCAATTCCCGTTCTGTGAAGCAATGTCTTGACCCTATGCGTTGTTGTAGAAAAAGAAGCGCTCTTTCCACCATTGCGGGACTACAAAGTAGACCAGGATAAGAGACAGCGCGTTTCTCGATCGCAACACATTTCACGTCCGAGCTTGAAATTCAACTAGTCAGCCTCGGATCAATCATTCTTCGTCGTCTTCGAATAAGGAAGATGTTCGGCAAAAAATTTGGCGCCACCCGGAATCGAACCGGGGCTAACACAGAACTTGTAGAACACCACAATGTGTCGTCATACCACTAGACCATGGCACCTTAATAGGTTAAGAGTTGCACAATTATGCCAATTGATCGTTGTTATAAAAAACATGCCCAGAGCATAGGGAATGTCAAGCGGCTCATGAAAACCCTACCAAAACATGGTTGTCATCGAAGGTGAAGGGAGTTACAGTCCGCAGTTGATCCTTTATGGGCATTGAACACCTAATGCGTCCGTGAACGGAGTAAATCAGGTCTGATTGAAGGCCCTAAACATTCACATTTATAGCTTGATTGAGCGTGGGGCTGAGTGTTCAGACTCCCAGTGAAGGGAAATGGCTTGACCTCCTCCAGGGGGGGCGTCAAAGGTATGTCAAGGCTTGTATCGGAACATTCATGGCTCTCTGTGGCTTGGGTTTGATCCATCCTGGTAGTATGGCCAGCCCGGCGATAGGTGCTGTCAGAACGTAGTTGGTGAATAGAAAGGAATATATAATTGCACCGGGCACCTAATCACTTTCAATACTACTCACAATTAGTCTCTAGAATCGACTCATACTCTATAGATCCACCTGGTTTCCTCTTAGTATCATCATTCATCATCATACAATTGAATTACTGCCTCATGATCCTTCAAGTTATTCCCAATATTCACCACTGTCACAAGGACTCTCCATTGTGTTATAGGTCATCTAATGAGTTCAAGTACTAGAGATAGTGAAATAGCATCAGGTCTTCTTAGCATAACACTAAATGACTGGTGTGATTATCCGACATAATGTCCCATGACCCCCGATCCTTCGCACTCGCCTTACTTGCGTACCATAATGCAGCCCTCCGTTGATGCTCAGCTATCCGCCAAACTTCACAACAAGATCCTGGAGTATGCATGGATTGGTGCTAATCGAGATTTATCCTCCCTGTCACCAGAGACATGGTGGGAAAGTTCTTCCCCAGTGTCATCTGAACTGGGTGGACCATGTCGAATCGGGTGATTGGGATATGAGTGAGGATGGGTTGCAGGAGGAAATTGAGAAGTTCAAAGAGGCTGACACTTTGGAGCATTGGCTGGAGCATTGGCAGAAGTATCAGATTCCGCAATCTTGGTAGAGAGCATTGGTAGAGGTTGTGGTTTGCCCTAGCTTTGGTGAGATAGCTGACTGCACATCAGACGCAATATCGGCACAGACATATATGCATTCCATTCTACGTTATCTTGACCTTCAATTCACCACGTGGAGTGAGGCTGCTTGAGAAAGCAATTCCCCTGTTCTGTGGCAAGATCGAACCGCTTGGTGCCTGACGATACACATAACTTTTAATAAGTTGATGGTACAATATCATGGTCTTGAAATCAAGACAAATAAGAAAGCATTATGTTCAGTCGTGAAGTGATGGGAATCCCTTCACCATTTCTATAAAAAATAGCGCTCTACCCATATAGATCAGTGTATGATTGGGAATTAGTTATCAAATTACAGGAACAGCCTAAATAGCATATCTGAAACGAAATACAAGAGACATACAAAACAATAAGCACATATACCGAGAGAGAGCATCATATGTCGGGGTTAAACATATCAGATCCATCTCACATGTGTGCACGTCCTTTAGGCTCCCACGCTTCATCAAACCCAGAGGAACGAATCCACATTGGCCTGTCTCCCTCTTCGACCGTAGAATCAACGGCTATCGAGCAATTAGCAAAGCAGACGATGGATTGGCACCAGACTGCTCACCTATGTTACCAATTCGAAGCCACATACCCCCCTTGATCGGCATATGCGGGTTGTTATTCTCAAATGGTTGGCACACTTTCTCGCCATTTGCCAAAGCCCGTGCCAGCTTGGCTAGGTGTCCATCATCGCCTGGGTGGGCAATGCTGCGTGCGAATATCTGGGACCAGTCCTCTTTCACGGGGTAATTGGCCACCTCATCCAGGAGGAGGTCTGGCGACCCGCGTGAAGTGTACATTATAAGATCCATGCGTCCTTTCCATTCCAGCATACGCAGCTTAGAGCGCTGGTCTAGGAATGGCAGTTTGATGATCTTAGAGAAGAAGATGGACGAATTGAGACAATGGATGAAGAAGAAATCAAGTCTCATCTCTTTCGTTGGACGCTGGGCGGCGCTGGTATAGTAGACTGACGAGGTAGAGTTAGTCAAACTTCCTCGGTCATTGGTACTCCATAGTCCACAACAAGATTTAGACTCACCAACTGTATTAATCATATCCGCCAACCGCTCCTCCATTTGATCCTCAGAAACAGTGAATTGAGAAGCATACTTCAGTATTTGTTCGGGTGCTCTCCGCAGCACACCATCCCTGATCTTATTAGTATCGGTCCAGTGAGCACTCTCAACAAGAGCCTTGTCCTTCTGGATCTCATTCAAAAGCTGAAACAGCGACTTCTGGCCAGGCTTCCCAACACCCCCGGCCATCTTCTCCGCCGGGAGGAAGAAGAGCCGGCCAATCCAATCATCATGTACAGCCGCCTGGGCAAGACCCTGGGCCACGATGGCAGGCTGATTAAACTCAATGCCGAAGCCAAGCTGAATGAGCGGGTGGACCAGGCCTAGACAAGTTAGCCTGAAGAACATCAGACCAATGACAAGCAATAGAACACGCTACTTACCAGCATACAGTCTGCCCATCATACCCTCAGCACGCTCATCTCCGGCAAAGAGATACTCCTCCAAAACCGCACCAACGCCCTTCGCATCGATCTCACGCTGGAAGTAAGCCAGGTAATTTGGGTAATTCTCTTCCTTCCCAAAGCATTCCCGGAACTTGATACTATCGTACATAGACTGTATAATCTCTTCGTTCGCCGGCAGCGCAGGTCTCTGGTATTTCTTATTTCGTTCGTAGCAGGTTTTCATATCTTGAGGCGCTGCGCCCAGGGCATAGATACTCAGGATCTGATGAGGAATATGATCTAACACTTTAAATTAGGAATGTCCACAGCAAGGTATCATTGTTGTAACATACTATGGAACCCTTGATCATTGAAAAAGACATGGTGCTTCGCCAGGTCCTCTTGCAAGATCTCGCTCGCTGCCCGCGCGGCATCTTCCCTCTCGCCCGTGCTGTAGATGCCCGCATCTGTCACCAGCGATAAATTGATAATGGTAGCGGTTGCCATATTGTGTGGTATATCACGGAGAAAGGTGCCGGTATTGGAGCTATATGAGCTATACTGCACGGTTAGTGGCGGAGATGGTACTTGCGATGGATGTTTCGAGGAGGATATCAGTCTCCGAGTCCCTGGAGGTGGTCCAGGATAGTAGCTGATTGTTTTTGGTAAGTAAAATCGAGGTCTGTTCGTGGCTGTGAGTCTGAATCCGGGTAGATGAAGTCTGCGATGCTGAAGAACGCGGGGTGGCATGTCCTTTATATAACTTCATCCATCTCGCCACTATGTGTGTAATTATAAGTGAAGTTGTACACCCTGCGGGGGTAGTTAGACAGGCCCGGAAAGAAATCCAGATCTATCAATGGACCTATCACGGTTGTGCAATTACTCCAACACAGTATTCATGGAGCTCCAAATACGAAAAGCGGAGAATCCACGTCATAGAGATCGGTCAGCATGAGCTAACCGCTCTTTTCCAGACCGGTCTTACTGACTTATTGGAATCTTTTGGGGGTGTCTTAGGGCTCTAAGGGCTCTAAGGGTTGGATCTAGGTTGATCTATTGTACAAACAATCTTTTGTATTTTCTTTGTTTACAAATATGTGATTATTCGGGGTATCTGTCATTCTGGGGCGCACCCTGGAGACCTCGGCAAATTTCAAAGCGCGCGACGAAGAAGAAGAAACAAAACCAAAGATAGTTATGCATTTCGGCTTTTATGCTCCAGTCTCTCTTTCCTTCTTACGACGCAGTCGGTCGCGTTCCATCTTCTTGAACAGCGGGTGGTGTCCGGCTTTATCCTTGAGCTGCTTGTTCCTGCTCTTATTGTATTCGATATAGGCCATATCATCACCACCGGCCAGACCGCTAAGCGTGGCAGCGCTGCGTTTAGCGCCTCCTTTCTTGGCTGCCACTCGCTTGCCGGAGCGCATAGAGAACAGATCATCGTTGACCTGTTCAACGTCGGCGGACGATTCGTTCTGCAGCATGACTTCTTGCAGAAGCTCACGACGTTCTGCCGGTGTCGCGTAAGACAGTCCTTCAAAGTTGTCTATACCTTGCAGATGGGTAATGACCTTGAAAGCATATCCCTGGTCGATCAAGAATGCCTGGCGTTTGGCCGAGTAGACCATCTCATTAGTGTCCTTGGACACAAGCGAGTAGAAGAAAGCATTGAAACCCTCGTCGTTTCGACGCTTGGCTCGGAGAATTCGTCCCAGACGCTGTGCTTCCTGACGACGTGAACCGTAGTGAGACGAAATTTGGATAAGACAAGTGGCCTCGGGCAGATCGAGCGAAGTATCACCGATCTTGGACAGGAAAATAGTGTTGACCTGTTCATTATGCTGGAAATTCTCCAGAATGCGCATGCGCTCATTCTGCGGGGTTCCACCGAAAATGTAAGCCTTGTTTAGTTTGAGCGCATATCGCTCCAGGGCGTAGACATTATCAGAGAAAACAATGATCTTATCGCCACGCTTCTCGTGGAAATCGATCAGGAACTGGCAGGCTTGGAACTTGCGAGGATTCATGATATAGAGAAGAGCTTGTTTCCTGGAACTCTCCCGCAGATATTCAGAGTAAAACTCGGTCGTCATTGGACACCATACCTCAGCACACTGGACCTTGGCGATATGGCCCTGTGCAGCAAGTTCCATCCAGTTTGCTTCGTAAAGCTTGGGTCCGATCAAGAAGTTCAAATCTTTGATCTTGTCATCCTCACGGAGTAATGTTGCCGTGAGACCAAGTTTGCTTTGCGCAGCGATTGCAGATGTGACCTTTCGGAACATCGACGCTGGTACGACGTGCACCTCGTCAAGAATCATCATACCCCATTCTCTCGATTGCAGCCAGTCCATCATTTTTTGTGCATCATAAGACCGGGCACGAGTCTGTGACACCATTGAGTACGTGGAGACAATGATACCAGTAGACCGCTTGAACTTTTCTTTATGGTCAGATGTGAAAATGGCAATGTCACCTGGGTCAATGGTTGTCCACCGCAAGAACTCATTTCGCCACTGGACGACGGACATCGAACTGGTGCAGAGTACAATCGTGCCCTTCTTGATGGTTGCAGCAGCCGTGATACCCACAAGAGTTTTACCGGCACCACAAGGAAGCACAATAATACCACTCTTGGCTCGCCCGTTGCCGAACATCTTACTCAAACTCTTCTCCTGGTAAGACCGAATCCGCGCGGCGGGTTTCAAGTCCATGTCCAAGTTTGGATTGACCGTGTCTCCCTGGAAGTCATACTCCTCAAGGGCGGGACATCCGATGGATTGGCAGCGGGCTTTGACGACTTCAACACCAGCGGCGGGGATCTCGAAACTGTACGTGATCGCCTCTTCGGACTCATCTTCACCAATATCATCGATGCCATAATTCAAGGCACCTCCATCTTCGGTTTCATCCCTAGCAGCGGCAGCAGTAGTTTCCTGTTGGGTCGTCTCTCGTACGCCGGCCGCATCTTTCGTTCCGGGGATAACCAAGCCACCCATTTTCGGAGCAGCCCGCTCGATAATGCCTTCCGTGTTATCTATCCTCTGAGGACCGATGACCTCATCCTTCAGCAAGCGTTGAAGCATTTCAGGATCCGTTGTTTCCACATAGTATCGGTTATGCCTAAGCACCATCTTGATCTTTCCGTAGGACTTTGTGAATTCGATGATGAATGTCCGAATGCTTTCGGGTAAAGGTGTCTTTGAAAGACGATCCAGGAACTCGACGATGTCCTGCGGTTTGAGACCGACTGAGACAGCAGCATATAAACTGTGTCCGGTCAAGCGATATTCGTGGAGATGGGTCGGACGGGAGAGCGGCTCCGCAATGGTGGTCAGGAAATCCTGGGCCTGCGGCGCCAACGGGGAGAAACTCTCGAGGGTGATCGTGCCTTTCACAGGCTCGATCCATAGCGGTCGGTTGTAGTGGTCGCGCTTCAGCGGGAGCGAAGAAAGATCTTTGTAGCCAAATCTGGGGTCCGTCTTCTCCACTTGATTCTTCTTGCTGAATGACTCGAGAGAGAACTTGTTGACAACCTCTTTATACTCTAGTTTAGCCTCTGATTCACATCTAGTGAGCAGACCGCCACACTGTACCTTTCAGGTTGGATTCGTCCGGCAAGTCTTCCGTATCCGAGTATTCATCGCTGCTGGAAATTTCTGTGACATCGGGGACGGGGGTGGCACGCTTGGACGCACTGCTAGACCGACCGGCTGGGTGGGATCAGTAAACTGCCATTAAGGAACATGCACCAGAGACTTACTATCGGCTGCCTTGCGTTTAGGAGGCATATTTGAACTGGCTTAGGGAAGAAACCCAGTGCGGAATGACTGGTGAAGGAAGGATGAGCCTCCTGTGATACGGAGCGATGCCCCTAAATTAATCTCACGCCAGCATGGAATGACAGATGCTGCGCCGAATGAACAGGCAGCGCTTGACTGAAAGTTATGTACCAAAGATAAGCCCGTGTTATTGTAGAAAAACAGTATGTATATCGGTAAGAGGAGACTAGAGGTTCAGGTTGGGCTGTGATATAGACTAAAGCGAGGATAATATGATGAAAGAGGATGTGCGAGTAAAGCTCGGCGTCATGAATTCGAAAGTTCGAAAGGCGATGCGATGGTTGATAATATTGGCCTAAGGCATCAACTACTGTCGTTGGTCCGTGCATAACCGTTCTAACTGACGTAGAGCTTCCTTTTCTCCAGAGTTGTTGTTTCACACTCCTAACCACCGAACTGTTCAACATGAATACGGTAAGTTCTTCCATAAAGTTCATGTGAAATTATTACTAATTGGGTCCTCCTGTAGATCAGATCTACCTGGTAAGCGGAAACCTGTCCGAAAGATGAAACACAGCACCCGGGAACCCAATTACTGATGCAGCTTCCACTTTAGGGTGGGCTGGGGCACCCTTTGTCTTGGTATGTGAGCTATCAATTGTTCCCATTCAATGGACCAGGAACAAGTCCATTGAATAGACTATGCAGGACACGACTAACCAACTCCCTCCAGCCGGCGGCGGAGCCTATTATTTCGCGAAGCAATCAATCAACGCCGACCGACAAGCCCGATTTGAGGCTGAAGTCAAGTACAAGGCCCAAATGAAGCGAATGGAGGAGGAGCATACCCGCCAAGCGGTAGCCGCGACCACACCAACCCCAAGCGACGACGCTAGCTTCAAGCGAGCCAATATGGCACGATTCCAGAACGCCTCCGATGATGCCGCCTCCCCGAGCGTTGAGGCGTCCCACGACCCGGCGGCTACCCGACACGAGCCCTTGACCGAGACCGACCGTGTATTGGAGAAGGGAAAATATGAGACGGCGCAGCCGTACCGACCTCCGAGTGGGAACCGGTTCAGCTGAGCAGCGGGCCGCATTGTACATTTTGATATGCAGACTACCCCAAAATAGAAGATTGTGGGACAAACTAGATATCCGAGAGGGGATTTTCCGGACTCGATCTACGTCTGTGCTACATCTAGTGCGTTGACTAGCTTAACGGCTTGTGTGACTTGAATCGCGGGTCAATTCCATAAAGTATTCGCGCGACGTTAGCTATCTGCGCATTGTCTCTCCACCTCCAGCTCGCCCCAATTGGCGACCATAGAGATATCTAATCAAATCCTAGATTCCTGCTTGTCCCAACCGTAGTAAAGACTGATCACGGCACCCAGTGCCCGACACAATGAGGACCGAAACGCCAAATCCCAAACTCCTTGGACATAATGCATCAATATCGCACGCCGGACTTCATATCAGCGCCTGCACTGACAGTCCCAGACTGCAAGTCCGATAACTAGCGTGCATGGAAACAAAGTGGGGGGTTCCTAAACGCGACATTAGTTTCTCCACACCAGCTCGCCTTGACTGCAGAGGTTGATTTAAGTCCAAACTTACTTGGCGCTAGCGGACATGCCTGAGCTGCGGTGTCGCGAACTTTCCAGGGCCGGAGGAACAAATGGGAGCACGACACCGGATGCAATGCAGCCCATGGTGATCGCACGGGCAGCTCGCGAGTCCGGGCGAGGACGGTGCGCCGAGAAGTGGCGGATAGAGGGGCGGGCGAAGTGCGAGATAGAGGCCATCTTGTAGTAATTGTAGGAATTTAGCGTTATGAGGGAGCTTTGGAGAGTTAAGAGAAAAATACACAAAGCGCTAAACTAGGGAGTAAGACTTTAAATAGAGACAAGCACGGCAGTCAGGCCAGCAAAGGCGCAAGTGATCCGGGAGGCGGGGCAAAAAGTATGGCATGATCCTCGATGGGAACACTGATCCGTGATCAGACGCTTTAGGCAGATGTGGAGGCCTGGGATCGACGCTCTCGAATGATACGACTCTCTGCCTCACATCGGATTGTCGGCAGAGATCTTACGCCATCGCGGGGTTGTTCAGTCGTCAATGAGTGGGGGCGAGGATCGTCGTTGAGACTTGGGCTTCACCGCGTTAACTGCGGGAATTGAGAATACCCCCTCAAAGGGATTTGGGCAAAAGTACTGGATGAGGTAGATTATAGCATTGGAATACTGATACTCCGTACTCTGCATATCTGCTGTACATGTACGGAGTAGATTGCTCGATATGGGATTGTATGGCGCTTACCCCGGGGTGCCGCTTTAGGCCTTATTTGTTGTAGGTAGTAGCCCCCACAGGTATGGAGTCCTCTGTGTGTGGTGCGGCAATAAGTCAATCTGTCCCAAGGTAATCCTCAAATAGACCCACGCGGTGTATTATGTTGACAGCATAGACTAGAGAAGATCATACATAGGAATCACACTACACTGTGGTTTACACTTATTATATGTAGGCCAAAATGCCCAACTGCTAACTATTGAATTACATGGTCCTTATGGTTCGATCATGCCTAAAAAAAGCAGGTAAACACTCTAGAAGGAACCCTTGGGTATTATGACGACCCACAGGACTATTGAGCGGGACTGATTTCCATTGAACAAACATCAATGCCATTGCCTATTCATTTCCCCCACTTCATACGCTGGAGATTGAGTTGGTGGGATCTATGTCTTCCGATGTCAGCTAAAATTGGATGGCTGTATCATCCCAGAGATATCATAATATATATACGATGTATCTTCCTACTCTAAATGTATACAGAGTCTTGTGTGGTTGAGATTTGTGGTGTGTGTGCTCGCACACTACCTAGGTACATCTTATCATCTCACATTCTAGCCCAGCAGACGCCAATGTCTTTCTATTAGCACTCATTGTTCTTCTTAGAACATTAATTCGTCAGTGAGTCATAAGAGAAAGCTAGAGTAAGGCAGGAATCTGATCCTGATATAGATCAACATCAGAAAGTCTTAGGCAGGGGGGAGTTAAAGTATGGTTCTGAGTTTAGCTGCAGTGGGGCGCCAATGACGCCAGCGGCTCCATGCCTTTGTTTCTAGGAGAGAGGAGCTGAGCTTCGTATAAAGTGGTTTTTAAGCCGAGAAGCTGATCCAGATGAGAACAGTTGAACAGACTGTGAATATCAAGAACATATTGAAGCAATAGTAAGCACCCACATGCAGGAGGCAAAAAACCAAAATACATTGGGAATCACGTGGTGCCGAGTGGGGCTCCCCAACATGGATTCAACTCAGTGACTCTCACTTTTTCTTTCATCAGCCCACCTCGGGATCATCGATTATCTCTGTGTCTGATTGTATCGAAATCATGGGAGACGACGAAGATACCAACCGCAAAGATACCGCGCCTCAGAATCGGTCCTGGCCTGATCATGAGAGCAACCCGTTCGTTGCCTTCCGGCGCTACGCCGATGAGCAGGTCTCCACCATGCTGCAATCTATCACAGGCCTCCCTTCAATGGTAGCACCACCTCACAGCGGCCGCTGGGATATCTTTGTGGATGACCACGGATATGAAAGCAAGATAACTCGCCAAAGAACCAGTGATGAATCGGAGAGAGGGAGCTATTCACCAGACCGAGACCGTGGAAGTGGATATCCGGGAGATGATCCTCGCAAGTATGGCGGCTCCTTACGATCGCGCTGGTCCGAGAATGACGATCCATGGCACTCTCAATCATGGAAAAAGTGGTGTAATGGACCGTCTGACTTCTTCGGCCTCGATTCTTTCTTCGACCGATTCTGGCTTGAAGACCGCTTTTTCCCTTTTGCAGCACATCTCTTCCACCCCGGCCACAATCTCTTCCTTCCAGATTTGTTCGAAGATGCGGACTCGCCGACGTGGCCCATCGCGTACATCATGTTCAGCCCCTACTCACCACTCCATCTGGAACGCCAGGCTAAATACCGTGCGCGAAGCGAGAGAGGCGTTCTCTCATCTGTTATGTCATCCTTGAATTTCAGCACAGAACCCGATTCTTCCGAACCGCTGTGGCGAGAAGCATTTGAGGACTTACTGCGACTCGAGAACGGAAAGCCTATGCTCGATCGCGAAATTCCAACAAAATCAGAATCTGGGAAAGATTGGCTACAGGGACTTGTGAAGAGAGGTAGTTTAGGAGACAGATGGAAATATGTACCCGGCACAGAGGGCCAGCCATGGTCGGGAATCACATTTTCTGGCCCCGCAGAGTCAGAGGAAGATAGGACTAGAGCTTTACCCGAGAAAGAGGAAGACTCTGCTGAGAGCGAGCTGGAACTGTATGAGCGTTTCTTGCATGATATCGAAAACCGAGAACGCGAGTTCTTCCGCGGTGCCTCTGAAAGCCCTCTATTGCGCCTTCTCCTCCAGGAGCGGCGGCAGCAACAGGAAGAACTCGAGAAATACCGAAGCAGTGTCCCCAAGGTCGTGGACGAACATAGCCATGATGATAAGGAGAACTGGATCGATCTGGTGTCTGGTGGAAACAAAAATTCAGTTCCTGAAACACCCGAGGATTCGCAGGGCGAGATGGAGACGAAGCCAGCGGCAGCCGTTTCTGAACCAGCACAGCCTCGTGTTATTTCCTCCATGACCCGGACGGAACGAGTGCGGCTTGCCGATGGCTCGGTCCAAACAAAGATTGTTAACACGAAACGTTTTGCTGATGGCCGGGAGGAATCCGACGAGTCCGTTGAGGTCTCTCATCCGCAGGAAGGTTCCAAGCCAGACTCGGAGAATTCGAAGAATGGCTGGTTCTGGAAAGACTAGGCTTGGTTCTCGACACAAGATATGATAAATGACATGATCTACCCAGATCTACCCTAACTTTTTGACTTTCCAGCGAATTTTTCTTTGTTTATGGTGCATTGCTCTCCAGATATTGGGATGGCGTCTCTTCTTTGCACTTGCTTTTGAGCCCTCCATTCACTGTGATTTTTCATTCATTCTTATTCATTTTTTCTGGGAAAATGAAAACATAGCTAGTTTGACATTCCATAGCTACCCGATCTTTATTGTTAATATCAAGCCTTAGCCAGATGTACAAACCATTTTTGAAAATCTCATGCTCCACGCATT
This sequence comes from Penicillium crystallinum, assembly GCA_027569675.1. NCBI lineage: Eukaryota > Fungi > Ascomycota > Eurotiomycetes > Eurotiales > Aspergillaceae > Penicillium > Penicillium crystallinum. Next base: position 109,448 of record JAPDKR010000051.1, read on the forward strand.
CATCTAGTCAGCCTTGACACTCTTCTTCTGCCCCTTGCCCGTAGTCCACCCCTTGGATTCCCAGTACTTGACATTCTCCTCCATCTTCTTGTACGCCCAAGTGAACGGCGGGTCTACACAGCCAACATTAGCATTTATCCACAATCAGGCTGGGTGAACATACAAAGGAACTGCCGCAAATCATGGCGGTTATCCTCTGGGGAGTACTGCTCAGCATGGTAGCTAGGCGTGAGGACAGTCATCTTATGTCTGTTAATGGAGTAGTAGTAGAAGAAATGGCGGGTCTTCTCGTAGATCTCGCGCGGGCTGTACTCATTGCCCCACAGGTGGAGCAGCTTCTCGTACATCGAGTACGGGCCGAGCTTGGATACCTTCCTCAGGTATCCGAATACCCCCAACTGGGCGTAAGTAACGCCCATGTCGGCCTCGTCGGACTGGACATAGTCTTCGGTAATAGGCTCGAGCTCGGCGGTGGGTGTCGCATGGATGAATTCCTCGAGGATCGGGAGACCGAAGCTTTCGCCGGACCAGGAGATGAATTTCTTGAGGTCGACTTTGCTGATAGAGCCAATGGGGTTGAGCTATTTGGTTAGGTTAGTAGTGATCGTGGGTATGTGGATGGTATATACTTGCATCTGCGGAACTGGCGTCGTACTTGGTGAGGTAACCGCGTAGACTAGATGGGTTCAGTCAGTTTTTGTGAGAGGGTGATTAGGGGATTGGCGTGGTATACCATTCTGTAAACATGGTCAGCGGGGATGTCTGATGATTTTGTAGCGGGTATCAACTTACCATCGACGTTGGATGATGCAAGGACGAGCAATCCGCCACCGCCAGGACGCTGACGCACTGTTGGCAGTAAGGAAGCAAACAAATATGAGAGAACCATTCTTAGTCGAGCCTGCACGTTTTGAAGCGCAGCATTTTCCGCAGGAGAGCCACCGTGCATTTTGAAACGAGGTTGGAAGTTGGTGATGACAGTGAAGAGATTCATGATAGCAGTAACCACGGTATCGAAGTTGAAATCAATGTGGTAAGACCCAATGTCTCCAGCGAGTCGGGTCGCTCTGTCTCGTGTATCCTGGCCTGAGTTTTGTGTGCCCATGTAGCTGGTATGGAAGATACACCTGGAAAGATAAGTCAGTACAGCCCCGGACTATGTGATAGACATTGGCCTGACAACAGATCAACGCTCAGAAGACTTACTTGCAAATTTCCTGAGTGGTGGTGGGAAGCCAGTCAGAGTCTGCTGGCTTGGCACACAGCCGCCGGACATCCTTGATGACCTGTTGATTACCTTGCCGTACTGCTTTCAGTACTTCGCGACACATGGAATGAACAATGACTGCTGTGGCACAGCTGTCAATACCACCACTGAGAGGGAGGAAGAAACCAGCAGCTCCACATCTCCGAAGATAATCCCAGAGCCAGCAGGCAGGTCCCAGAGCAATTTCCTCCTCGGGAGCATGGTATCGTGGCTTAATAGGCAGGGAAGTTGCGAGGCTAGGGTCGGCATCCTCGTCCCGACGGGAAAGCCTGATATCAAGATCAAGCCGCACGAAGGGCGTTTGCTTGCTTGCTTGCATGCCACGGCTTGCACTGCATCGGTATGTGCGGACTTCCTCAATATCGACTGTTGCAGTGACGACTTCCACGTCATTTAGCGAGAACTGTGAACCTTGGGCTACGATGTCACCATTGACGACAATCATGGCACAACCATCATAGTACAGACGATCACCATCGCAGCCTTGTTGGTTGGCATAAAGATAGATTCCACCGCTCTATGTAGTGTTAGAAAAAGACAATAGCCTTGCAGCATTAGTTTTCACTCACAAGTTTTGTAGCCTGGGTAATCAAATTTACACGAGTATCGAGCTTCTTCAGTTCGTGATGACTGCCGGAAGAATTGGAAATAATCTCGACACCTGGTACAGATTAGCTAAATACTGTACAGCCATTGGAATGACCAAGACTTACCAGCCAGACCATACGGGACATGAGGACTAATAGTCAAATGTCAGCACTCCTACCCATAATGATCACAATATACAGAACACCTACCCATTGGGAGTGAACAGCTCCTCACACGTCTCAAGCCCCAGACATGTATCTCTTGTGCTGATAACGGCATCGCCAAACGGAACCTTGTATTGTCCAGTAACCTTCCCAACAATCGACTCCAGATAGTAATCTTCCACTTCTTGCGGACGCTGCCATGGCGTAAAGTGTCGGTGTTCGCGATAGTTACCATCTAGAGCAGGAGTTAAACTTAGTATTGCTTTTTACGGGCTATTGAGAGCAACTATACAAACCATTAGCGAGCCACATCTTAGGCCTGATCAGGATAATCTTTCGGTTGTAGAAAATCACACTTGAAAGGATACATTAGTCAACATGACACCGCCAATTCATCGGAGCCACCTACCGACAGTTATAGCGCACATTGCGATGGCGGACCGGCAGTCCCACATCGACCACAATGTCCTGGCAATCAGGGTGGTCGATGATGCGGGCGAGCATTTCCCACGAGTGCAGGAAGGTATCGCCTTCCAGGAAGCCATCAAGAACTCCATAACCGGTGATTTCAAGCTCTGGACCCACGCGCAAAGTGGCGCCAGCAGCTTTAGCTTGTCGGATACTTTCAATGATACGCTCCGCGTTGCCCTCAAAGTCGAGAGCCCACTGGTTCAGAGAGCTTAAAAAAGAGTCAGCGCAGGGCTTTGAAGGGTTCAAATAGTGAGAAAGTCAGCTTTACCATGTTGCTAGAGTGACCAGGTGCCCCATGATGCCTGATACAGGTGAGATATCTGTGTTTGTCGCTTTACGTGGAGGGGGCTCGCCGGCGATAAGAGTCAAAAGAATGCGGTCACGTGTGTGGGGAGCTCTGGTTCCCCGCTTCGCTGGTAACAGCATGACTGTAACTTACGGTATTCTATTTCTCTTCCATGGTTATCGGCCCAACTCCGATTGAGAACATGTACTTTGTCTGTAAACATGTCCCGAGGTCGGCTGCTGATTAATTGCAATCCTGGACGGGGCTGTTCAGGGCAGGAAGCAGGTGAAACAGTCTGGACTTCTATTTTCTCTTTATATTCTAAATCAGAACTCAATACGCGTGGTTGTCTTTCTTTTTGGCGTATATAAGACACTTATTGGCAACTTGGGGAAATAAGTTCATCCAGAATGACCACGACCCCTCAGATCCCCAATCCGGCTCATACGCTCGCGGACTCCATGTTGTCTCGGCATTTTGGCAGAGAGACGGTGAATTATTTCTCCAGTAAGAGTGGCTTACCTTCCCATATACTAGAGTCCAATATACTCAAGCATTTACAGGCTCTCCAATCAACCGGTTATCTTTCTTGCGTTCTGATCACCCATTCCTCTCGACGGCCTTAAAGCATCCATCGGCACGGTTTGTATTGTTGAACAAACTTGCACCTCTGACGCCATCGCCGGCGCAACTGCACTATGCGAAACATGAGGACATTAGCAAGCTTGTGCCACAGAATATCTTTGATATATCCGAAGAAGAAATGATAAAGACCTATGATTCGCGCAAGACCCACCCAACTCTTATATTCCTCGGATTGGATGAGAGTCGCAAGGAAGGGGGAATGGCTTGGAAGATCTACTCGGGAACGCCGTACTTTGCAGTTGATGTGACTCCCAAGGGCTCCGAGGAACAGCAGACAGCAGCGAAGGATGTTATAAGTGCCATGGAAGCGAAAGGACTGTCCTTCTTCCAGACTCGAGTTGTCATGACCTTCTCTGCAGATGAAGGTATGAATGTGTAATCTTGAATCTTTCGCTGGAAAAGAAAGAGAACTAATGTTTGTGGGGTAGCTGCTATCTATGCGCAGGCCCGTGCCCTGATGGACTGGAACACTCGTAATACCTTCTGTGGAACATGTGGCCATCGCACTTTAGCCGTGAATGCAGGGACGAAGCGTGCCTGCCCACCCACGGATGTCGCAAGAGCAACTGAGGGCATGACTGGAGAACGACCTGAGTGCAACACCCGTACTACGCTGTCGAATCTTTCATTCCCCCGCACTGATCCCACCATCATAGTGGCGGTAGTATCTGCGGATGGCAAGCGTGTGCTACTTGGGCGTTCCAAACGGTTCCCACCTGGTTGGTATTCCACGTTGGCTGGGTTTATCGAGCCTGCCGAGTCGATTGAAGATGCTGTGCGGAGAGAAGTATGGGAAGAGTCGGGCGTCACTTTGTCCCGTGTCGTTATCCACTCTTCGCAGCCTTGGCCCTATCCGGCAAACTTGATGATCGGTGCTATTGCCCAGGTCAGTGACCCGGCTCATGAGACGATATCTCTTCAGCACGATCCTGAGTTGGAGGATGCGCGATGGTTCGAGATTGAGGAAGTGGAAGAGGCGCTGCGCATTGGTACAAGTGACTTGAGCTCTCAAGCTGGTCCAGAATATAAGGGCGGCTTGCGATTGCCACCTCCCACTGCTATCGCCAATCAATTGATCAAAGCTGCCGTGAGCGCGGAATATTTTGCGGCCGAGAAACAGTCGAAAATGTGAAGCTGCCATAATCATGCTTGCCCGGGTCAATTTTGTCCATAGATAATAGATAGAGACAGCTATATGTGCATGAGAGATAACCATCAGAGAAGTTTGATTTGTTCATAATAATTTTTTTAGGTACATTTGATCTGTAACACAGATACTGGTTCCAACCCTGGAAGTAATGGGTCCGTCCACAAGTCAATACCAAGTATTAAGAAGTCATTTTGAAAGAGTAGCATACAAAGTGCCGTCTCGCAATTCATGTACACTGCTGTTTCGACTCTTCGGGGAGCCAGCATCGGCGTAGCGAGTGCCATCCCGCAACTCATGAATAGCAACCCTTCCATTGCCCCGGCGCCTGCGCTGCGATCCTCGTTTGGAATCCGGGCTGCCTGACTCACTCTGAGCTTGACTGCTGGGTGAGAGATCGCGCTCCAAGCCATCGCGCTCAATAGAGTCCTGGAGCATACGGTCTGCGACCCAACCTGAGCCAACCTCAACGTACCACCGACGCAAGCCAGAAGCATATGCGCGTTCCTGAGCGTCGTATTCAACAGGCGGACCGTTCATTTCGGCATCGGGACCTGATCCATCGAACAGTGCCCATGCACTGGATTCGACACTGACAAGCATTACCGCGTGATCCAGACTTTTGACCTTGAAGTCTCGTAACAAGATAGCGGTGCCTTCAGCCAATGTTGGCATAGAGGACTTATATCGCCGGAAAATTTGAGCACGAACAGTCGTACCGGCCATGGAAGGATCGGTGAGTTCAATAGTCACAAACCAGTCTTTTGAGTCCGTTTTCGCACGAGTTATCACCGAAGCCTCGTGCACAATTGAGATGGTATCAACCAAAGCGTTGTAATGATCAAATAGGGTGGCAAGCGGAGCAAAATAAGATAGCTTGCTTCGTAACCCAGAAGCATGGCGATCGAGAGTTGGAGGCTTTGTAACGAGTACCGTCGACGGTTTGGGGGATTCAGTGCTGATCACAACCTCCACGGAGCAGCTACGCTCAGGTGTGGACGGGGGTTGTGCGAACCGAGCGACTTCCGAAGTAGCAGCAGCATCGTCATGCGCGTGATCGTCGCCTTCTTCGATGTGTTCTATGGACTCGGTCTCAACAGTTTCATCTTGATCTAAGCCAGGAGAGCTAGCAGGCTGCACCATGACGTCTAGACCAGTGTCATCTTCATTCTCTTCCACAGATTCAAGTCCAGGTTCATCGTTATAGTCCAGTTGACGAGTGAGTATAGTTTCCTGGGTGAGGTCTGGGGTTGGGAGTTGTCGCTCAGATTGAGGCACATTGGGTGGTGGAACTAGACCGCCAAGGGGCTCAGGTCCTTCAATTGCCGGTTCTTCTATCAATTCATTCCCTGAAACCAGGTCTGTGGTATGATGTGTAGTAGATGTAGAGATAGGATAATCAGATTGTCCGTCACCATGCATGTAAGCAGCGACGCTGTTTGAACCAGCCACCGCTTTTTGCTCAGCAGATATCCTGCTTGCTTCAGATGGCTCTCGATGTTGCGAGCCTACCGTATCAAAGAGACTTGGGTCAATATTCCGTGGCTTCTGCTCGTCAAACTCTGGATTCGCTCGCAATTCTGGCTGTGAGTCGCGCCCAACAGCAGGGTGCGATTCGGAGTGCTCAATTTCTTCGACCAGCTTTGTGTCTCCCATTTCTTCATCTTCATCCTTTTGTCCAGGATCCAATGGGGCCATTTCTGACGCAAGATCAGTTTCATAGGGGTCTCGCACCGATTCAATTCCCATGTCATTATCGTGAACTTGATCATCTTCCATATCACTCTCATGAACACGATCATCTTGGTGGTTGTATCCACGATCTTCGCCTTGTTCGTTCCCATCGATGTCTGATTCTTCATTGACAGCTGCGTGATAGACTGCTTCACTATCGGAATGTTGTGGCTCTGAGTCTTCCTGTTCATCTACCTCAGAGTCATCTACAGCGGAAACGGCCGGAGATGCGGATTCAGAACGGTCTGATCCATCTTCGCTAGAAGAAAAGTCTGAAGCAGGGGCTGTCGGATTGTTGGAGCGAGGCTCATCGTCATCGTCATCATCGCTATCAGAGTCCAGCACGATGATTTCAGGCTCTCCACCCCGCGACGGCAAGTTCTGTTCGTGTCCGAACTCTTCATCACTTGATTCATCGACGCTGAAATCACCTTCGTTGGATCCCATCCCCGAACGAGGATAATGAACTTCATCCTCCCCTTCTTCATCGTCAGATTCACATTGAGAGTTGTAGCTGTGCACAGATCCCTCGTAGTACATTTCTTGACGCTCAAGCATTTCTTTCTCATTTTCATCTTCATCTTGGATGGATGCACGATCCAAAGCCTCTTTGGCAGGTGGAAAACCGTCGAGATCGTCTTCGATAATTTGGTCCTCTTCTCCACTGTAATCGTGGACATGTGGGTGATCAATATCACCTCCAACTGCGGCCTCTTCACCCATTACTCCGCTAACTTCCAATTCCCCTTTCCTTGTGGCTCTCATCATCTCAAGAGCGTCTACAACATCCTGGTCGAAGGCAGTGGTTGGGTGAGAATGCTCGACCGACTGATTGGCTGGCTCGACGGTTTGATTATCACCAGGTACACTGGTATGATGGGGAGATCCCATATTGTTACCGATATTTTCGATATTGGCTTGTACCAAATCTACTGCATCGGTCGCCTCAGATCGTCCAGCCGATTCGTCATCCGGGAGTGAGGATGGCACCGACAAGCCGCGACATGGGAGCTCATCATCAACGATGTACTTCTGCTCTATCTCGTCTGATATCTGAGCTTCAATATCGACGTGTTCAGTACCAATCTCAGCCTGAGCATCAGCCAATCCATGTTCCGAACCTGAATGTTCCGACATGTCGCAAGGTCGAGAACTGCCATCGAATACATCATCTGGCTGTGGTTCAATCGAAATTGGACCCTCGCCGTCGGAGACATTGAGGCTAACTTCAGCTTGAACAGCACGAGCTTCTTCAATCGTCTCGACGGTGTTGACAAGGTCAATCTCACGGTCTAGCAATGTGTCGGTAGGGGCGAATGATTCTTCTGTATCACCGCCAAGTAACAAATCGGGATCGAGAACCTGCTTGTCTTGGGCGGATTGAACATCCGGTTCAGCCGGTGTCATTGTTTCAGCTTCAGTGGAGTGGATGTTTTCGGTATCATGGGTCTCAATGAATGGTTCTTGCAGGTTTGCTATGGCGTCTATTCCTTGAGGAATGATCACTTCCTCTTGGGCTTGGGTGGACCCGTTCCATGGCGAGAAATACCCAGCTGGGCTGGTGTTGCTAGATACAATAGGGGAGGGAATTGGAAGTCCGGGAGAAGGGATGGGTCGAATTTGGGGCGTGTCTGTCGGAAGTTGGAAAGATGTCCCAGGAATATTAATTTGACCATGAGACGAAACAAGATGTGACTCGCCGGCGCGTCTTTCGAGAATACTTCCGGTTAACTCAAGGGAAGGCTTCGAAAACTCCGGAGGTGATTCTTGTGGTATATGCTCTGTGTGTGCTGGGGGTTCGTCGGGATCAGTCATTAGATCGTCTGAAGGTTCGCTTGCCGCTTCTGCCTCGGCGAGCTCTTGGTCGATAGCTCGGTCCAAAGCCTGCTGCCAGTCTACAGGCTTTTCTTGCTCTTTCGGACTCTCTAGTTCAGTAAGAACTTGCCAGTCGTCTCTTTGTAGGCTGTATCTCGGCCGTTTTCTTCCTTTGCCTGGCACAAAGCCATCGTCTTCCGCGAAAGGGTCGAAGACGGTACGGACTGTTCCTCCGAGTGAGGTTCGATTAGACTTGAAGAATGCCGGCGATCCCCAAGAGCCTGTACTAGGAGCTAGGTCAAGTTCGTTGTTGGGCGTTTTCCCACTGGGGGTTGCTGGCGATGCGAATTCGGTTCTCTGTGGCGCTGTCGCTTGCGTCTCCACTGATATTGTCAACGGATCTTGAGATTCTCGGTATATCTGGTTGTGTCATAATTAGTATCCCGAATACACAGAGAGGATTGGAGAACAAAGTACCTCAAGAGAGACACCATTTTCGAAGTGCGCTTCCCATGCGACACCTTTTCCCGGAGTTTGCTGGGGTTCTGCATTGTTGAGGAATCTGCAGTCTTTCAAAGATAAACAGATGGTCGCTCCGATCCCGACATGCGACCCTGCAACTTTTTCGGCGACGCGTCCATGAAATGTGACCTTGATTTGTCCTTGCGCGTGTCTCAGGAGGACATCTGGCTCCACCAACAGGAGGCTGAAGGATTTGGCCGAAGAAGAGTAAGGCCACACGAGTGCCACATTGGCAAGAAACGATTTTCCGGTTAAATTGTCGAGGTCCGGGGAAAGCTGAGCTATCGGAACCTTGCTCAAATGCGCCAGCGCATTTGACGCGGGAGACTGCTCGATCGCATCCATGGCGCCGATTTTCCCTACTGTCCTGTCAAACTAGCCACATGTCAAACCGAAAAGATCAGGGGAATCAAATATGAAGGCAAGAAACGAGAGCAAAGGAAAGAGCGAGAGGCAAGAAATCAAAGAGCAACTTCTGGCACAACAAAGAGAGGTGATAACCTGCGGCTTGCCCGGTAATACTACGGTAATAACAACCACCGAAGTGGGTAATTGTCGTATTGACAGAACCAAAATTACCTCATTGATCTCATTGCTCAGGTCAGTTCAACACTGTTTTCTATTCTTTAAAAGGTCTATTGACGACATTGATCTCATTAGGCCTTTCTTAACTTCAATCAGCCATGAATGGTATGAAGGAACTAATTCCAAGCGTTCTACGGAGTAGACATTGAATATGGATATTCTCCAATGCCCTCCAATGCCCTCCACCCCTCTATCAGGCGCAAACAGGTACTCCACTATGGCGAAAGCGCTTGGCATCTGCCGACCCTACGTGCTTCTTTTGCAACACTCTATATTCCTCTCAACTGGACTGCCATACCCCTAAAGAGTAGTTCGAGCGAATGACAGTTCTAAATCCAGTTAGGCGAGTGGCTGTCATTGGCGCGGGGCCTTCTGGCCTTGCTGCGGTCAAGTAAGCGGGATCGCGACTATTGGAACCTGAACACGGCATACTAACAAACCTAGATACCTCCTCGCCGAGAAATATTTCGATAAAGTCGAGGTCTTTGAGCAAAGAAGCTCTGTAGGAGGAACTTGGAACCACAATGCTCGTCCTTGCAAAATCGGGCTGAGCACAACCGTCCCACATTTGAACCCTCATGAGCCGGTTGAGCAGCCAATGTGGATTGATCATACTGAAAGGCCGCGTGAAGCAACATTCGTGTCGCCGCTCTACGATCGACTGGAGACCAATATACCCAAGGAATTGATGCGTTACTCGGATAAGGCATTTCCATCAGACTCCCAGCTTTTTCCCAAGCACTCGACAGTGAAAGGATACCTTGAAGAATATGCCGAAGATATCAAAACGCTCATTCATTTTGAAACGCAGGTCATAGAGGTGAAAATCCAAGATGAAGCTTTAAGTACCTGGAGTATAACGACAAGGAATCTTCTTACTGGCACGGAAACAATTCAGACTTATGATGCCGTGGTCGCTGCCAATGGTCACTTTACAGTCCCGTATGTACCAGACATTTTAGGAATTCAGGCCTGGGATGCGTCATACCCAGGTTCCATCTCCCATTCCAAATTTTACGACTCCCCAGAACCATTCCGAAACAAGAAAGTGGTTGTGGTCGGAAGCTCTGCTTCAGGGCTTGACATTGGCACCCAGATCAACGAAGTAAGCCGAGGCAAGCTATTGGTCTCCCAGCGATCTGAATCATACTTGGCTGCATCTTCAACTGGCGAGAAGATCATTCTTCCAGAGATAATCGAATTTCTCCCCCCCGCAGCCTATGACAGAGCTGTCAAGTTTGCGGATGGTCGCATCGAAGAACAACTTGATGCCATCGTTTTCTGCACCGGCTATTTCTATTCATATCCATTTTTGACCTTGCTCAGACCACCACCCGTGACCGATGGATGGCGAACAAGGAATGTCTACCAGCACTTATTCTATATAGATCATCCTACACTGGTGTTCCCGATGCTTTCACAGCGGGTCATTCCTTTCCCCATGGCGGAAAACCAGGCCGCGGTGTTTGCTCGCGTATGGTCTGGACGGCTAACGCTTCCATCAAAAAAGGAGATGCAGACATGGGAGGCTTCAGAAATAGCATCCAAAGGAGATGGGAAGAGTTTTCATATAATGCCATTCCCTATGGATGCGGACTACCTCAACTTCTTATATGATTGGACCGAAAAGGCCACCTCGCGGCCTGAGTTGTCGAACAACGGACAAGGAAAACTTGGAACTCGGTGGAGTGAACGGGAAAGATGGATGCGAGCCAATTTCCCGGATATTAGGCGTGCTTTCGTGCAGCGAGGCAACGAGCGGAGCAACGTCAAGGATTTAACAGAGCTTGGTTTCCATTTTGAAGAATGGAAGTTGCAACAAGAGCAATGCTGAATAATCCTAGGCTCGGCTTCTTCAGAGGTTTCGATCTTGAGAACATTCTACAAACAACATTCTACAAACCACCATTGACTTAAGGTGGTTTGCAAGCAGAGATATGCCTCGAATTACCAAGCAGGCAGGAATCAACCTGTCGAAGCTTCCGGGATTCTATGGAGTACAATCTAGAGACTTCCATATTCCAAGTTTAGAACTATACTGTCCAGCCATCTCCATAATGCGATGTGATATTCCATGCATTGAAAACTTGAAATGTACCTAGAAAGCCACCTGAGCACCTACATGTACATAATGTAAGCTCAAAGGCGGTAAAGCCGGATTGATCCACTTTCATGTTGTATGCGGTGTATGACGAGGCGTAGTAAACTGACAGCACATACCTGCATTTCAGTACATGAACCATATTCCCAAACCTACCTGGGTATCATACAAATTCCACAGTAGATCCAAATTGAAAAGTCAGTCTCATTGACTTGTATATACATTTATAGAGCTCTAATTGCTGACCATGTTACTATTCCTACTGGATGTGTTATAGATCGACATCTTTGATACCGCCGATAAGCGTTACCACGTGATCACGGATGTCCTATCCGTCCGTCCGTCGCGCGCTGCGCATGTACTCTCTTTCATATACCTTTACAGTGCTTTGGGGAAGTGTTGGATGTTTCCCAGACTCAAAAACTGTATGTGTCTCGGTTCAATGCAGCTCGTTTGAGTGTCTTATAAGTATTGAACCTGCATCCTCCTCATCTCACTCCCCGTCATGCTATTCACCACCCCCCCGGCAATCGCCCGCACATGATGCTTCGAGGGCAATCTCGCCCGCAACTCGATAGTCAGCATAGAAAAAGTACTGACCGACCTCCAGCTACAATTGTGGTTATAAGCGATAGCAGCGAAAGCAGTGACGTTAGTGAATCGGAAGACCAAGAGTGGCCTATCAAGTGTATTCTCCGCGAATCAGAAACTGAGTATCTCATTGATTGGGAGGGACCGTACGATCCAACTTAGGTGAGTAACTGCGATGTTTTCAGACCAACAGAGAACCAGAGACGTGTAGCCCGAGCTTGGACTAATGAATGTGCTTGCCTTGCGTGTATAGGAACCCAAAGAGAACGCCAGTGAGCTCGCTGTTCAAGTCTGGAACAAGCAGAAAGCTCGGCGAAGAAGGCTTTATCGGGAAAGTGCAGGCGAGATTACATTGCCGCAAGAGCCATACCAAGAAGCAACGCGCGAGGGAACTCAATCGCCCAGTGTTACAGTGATCTCTTCATCGCCCCCAGAGACATCTAGCAACTTAGAGGACAGCCGTCGCACTGCTCTCAAGTGCGAGACCGAGCGGAGTGATACTCACTCTAGGTCTTCTTCGCCGCTGTTTGTGCATGAAGACAATCTCTCGGAGATAATAGAGTCTCTCCGAGTCAGCTACATCCAAGCTTCAACTTGTTCGAACAAGACTGCATCGGTATCTTCATCCCTCCCGGATTTTTCTAGAAAATCTCGCCTTCAGGACGACCCTGTGGCTCTTGATTACATCCCCGAGTCGTCTAGTCCACCTGATTGCCTGCTACCAGGTGAGTGTGACGAAGCCACCGTGTCTAATACCCTGCGTCGTGGTAAAACCTGTGACGCAAAGTCCAATTCTGCCACCGGATGCTGATGGCATCAACAGAACTCTACGAATAACTACGGCAATCTTGAATCATCGTATCCAAATACACCTGATCTGGGGTTGAGCTCCAAGGTATTCGAGATAGCTGAAACACCTGCTCAGGCATCTGGCCTGGAAACCTACCATTCACATCTTGGGTCTACTGCGCTTAGGAATACTCGCTTGCACAGCGATCTAACTTCACCGCCTCTTGGTCTTTGCGGACCTATCGTAGGAGGTATTTCCACGTGCAACAGGGTGCCTAATAGCTTGCTCACATTCCCACAGATACCGACTCCGCGCAGTCATTCTTTCTAAGCTCAGTCCCAGAGACAGTTCTTCCAACCCCATCACGATATCCCAATCAACCCAGCAAACAAGCTTCCACTCATACAGGGATCCCATCTCCTAACAGTGCACGGACACTCGGTGAAACGATGTCAACCAAGGACGGCAGATCATCGGATTATTCTCTGCCCGATGTTTCTTTGGACCAATTTGGTCATTTGCCCGGATCTACACCAAAGGAAAAGATACGCAACGCTTGGGCCCAGCTTAGCGCAGAGAACCAATCTAGCATTTCACAAACAACTAATGCTGCCGAAACGCCATCTTCCGTCGGTGATATTGAGGCTTCCGCCCCTGTTTCTGTCCCTGAGACGACCGCGCCGCTCAGTGTGAGGGCCGACACAGATTCCTTTCCACACCCGCATATCGCAGTTCATCATGGCCACTCTGAGCCGTTACTCCCACCCTCGGAACTCGCTCATGTGGTTCATATCAACCAACCATCAATTCAAACGATCCATCCCAGTGCGTTGACTGTCGACGATATGGATGAGGTTGTGCCTGGATCTGTCCACCTCGGGCCATCTGAATTTGCCATTACCCTTCCGATGGATTCTCGTGTCAAGGATGACTACGAACGGGTGCTTACTGATGCAGCCACCTGCATACGTCAATTCTTTGACAGTTTTCAGCCAAATAGCCAAATCTCTGAATTTGAGGTGACTGGAGACTGTGTCTTTGATACGATTCAAGCAGCTAACATTATCTGTACAGCGAGAGAATTTGTACACGAATATGCGGCAGGTTGTTTCACGATTGAGCAACGTCTCAACACACCCAGACTTGAATATCTCAGATCATTTGAAAGACCCCGACCCCGATTTTGCAAAAGAGGCATCGTGGGCTGAGTACTCCAGTGCAAAGTTCCTACTCCTTGGTCATCTCATAGAGATAGCAGCTCCACATGATATCCATCTGATTCTTGCAGTCCAAGATGAAAAGAAACAAACTGTCCTTGAGCGTTATTTGCAGGGGAAGGGCTTCACCTACACTCGACCACGTGAAGATATGGGCAGCGGTCTTGAAGTATCTCTGGCAAAGGGACCACTCAGCTTCGGCGTCCATTCTAGTGAGAGCGCACGTGAGCTCTTTAAACCGCCGTCTGCTATCTTTGCGTTGGATTCGTACTTCAACCCCAAAAGTCCGTCGATGGAACACATACGAACGACCTATGCCCGAAATGGGAGCTTGCTCCCCGTGATTTGGTTCCTCGTGGCCAACACAAGTGAACACATTGAGCGTTGTTTGCCTGACTCGCCAGGACCAGATCGATTGCGCTTACTCGTGCATTATATTGCTCGTCTCCATGACGAGGTTGGTGATCTCCAAGATGATGCGCTCGGCGTGCAGGAAGATGCAGAAGAAATCCTTGGTTATCTCTTGGATAGTGTTGCTGGATGGCCATTGCCATCTATTGAGCCTTTACGTTTTGTATCCCTGGAGGAGCTCGAATGCTATAGCTCTTCTGATGAAGCACTGTTGCCGAACCAGAAGCGTGCACTGGTGAGTTCAGGTCATGTATATGTACTTGGATTAAGCTAATGCTTTGGACAGGATGAAGAACCGGAAGACCACGCATCGAAGCGGGCCCGAGTCGATACTCAAGAGAACAGTCAATCGACTGAGTCAACCAAACCCCCAAGCCAAACACTAGATCGTGACTTGCGGTCACTTGAGAAGAGTCTTATCCAGATGAGAAAAACTCATGCAACTGAGAAAGCCCAACTGAAGGCTGCGCTCGCCCAAGCAAACTCTCGATGCCAGGTATACGAGAAGGCACTAGGTCAGCTGCAACATCGTTACGAAAGTCGGACAAAGGAATTACATGCGGCTCGCCAGGAACGTGATTGTGCAACTGAAAATAAAACATCTACCGACCAGCGTGTCGAGAAACAGAAAGAAACAATCTCCAATTTGAAGGAAGAACGGGCAGGACTGAAGCGCGAGCTCGACGAAGCCAGACAAGCACTCAAAGATGCCGGTGGCAGTCCCGCTGAATTAGAGACCGCACGCGAGGAAATTCGCCGTCTGACTAAAGAGAACTCGAGCCTTGAGCGCAAGGCCGAGTTTGAGAAAAACCAATCGGAATACATCCGGGAGCAGTACCAGACTGCATCTACAGCAGCAGCCCAGGCCGGCAATGAAAGGCGGCACTTAACCGCCGAAAATGAAAGCCTAAAGCGCAAGGCTGATCGCAACATAACTGAACTTCGCGAACTGCACATGAGGGACGAATCAGTTCGTCACTTAGCCCGAATCGAAGAGCTTGAGGTGATCCTTACTGCACGCGACGAATTCCTACGCAGGAAGGAAGACGAGCTGCGTGAAATCAGGAAGAATCGTCCGTCTACTCGCTCTACGAGCACTCAACCAAGAAGCCCCAAGTGGGCCAACAGCCGTCCGACCAGCCCCGGAGTTGGTCACAATGGCAACGGTAACGGTGGCATTGGAGGCAGAGGCAGTGCTCTCAGATACAGTTCCGAGGTGCCTTTTTAAAGTTTTTTCAATCATCACTTCTGCGATTCCAGCGTCTCCTGTCATCGACCTTGCCCTCTTAACTCAATTATTTTGCCTCATACTATCTATGACGTCTAGACCCGACATACCGGCGGGACATCTGCTCTCTGCGAAGCATTTCACACAACCCAACTGGATATTAGTTTCATCCACTCGTTACGACATTGCATCTTCCTGGCGTTTCATCCATTGCGACTTTCTCGTTGATCCCATGAGCGATTTTCGTTTGGCAAGAGTAAAGCGGGCCTCGAATGCAACATTATTCTGAATTTTGTCTTCCATCTAAGCAAGTCCTGATGCCTCGCTCGATTTATCTGACATAACTTTGTTTGTGGTAGCTACAATGAATGAAGATCTTAGGTATTTCTCGTCCTACTTGTAAATAATTTTCTTACTGGGCTTTCCAATGCGGTGGGCTCTCAGGTAACTTTCTGTTCATTCTGGTCAATCAATTTAGGATTAAATAATTAAGATATTGTCAATACAATATTGGAGTGTCGCATAATAAGGAAATATACACAGCAGTAGTAAGACAAGGAGGAATGAGAGAATTTTAGACAAGGCAGCAAAAGCAAGAGCAACAAACAAGAATAGAATAGAAGAAAAAGCTGAAAAACTCCTGGAATTAGAAAGGTCACAACTGCAACTGGGCTCCGAAGTGCAGTGTATTCACTCCGAAGCCATAGAGTTGGCAATGAATGCAGCCAACTCCTTAGCCTTCTCGCCACGAGTCATGGTGAAGTGATTAGCTCCCTCCATGACAGTAATACCCCCAACATGCTTCGGTCCGACAAGGGTGTCCCATCCATTTGGACCGAGGTCAGTGCGGTTGTTCAGGAGCCAGAGCATCTCACGGGGGTCAGGGCTGCCATCCTCAGCAGGAGCAGGGCGCGTATCTCCAGGCTTGGAGCAGACACCATCCTTAGCCCAGACAAGGAAGGTCTTAGGCAGCTTGTCGGCCAATTTAGGATCCGTGTAGGGGAAAGGCACCGCCTTGTACGCGTCCAACGAATCGATGAAGGCCAGGAAGTGGGGCAGCAGCCATTTCGGCGGAGGTGCCTTGCCCTCGCCAAACAAACCAATCGTGTCGAAGAATTTGTACAGACGGCGAGGCAGCTTCTCCAATCCAATGGGGAAGGGCGAGTCCAGGAGAAGCAGGCGCTCAACTCGTTCGCCTTCTTCGAAGATTAGCTGACGCGCCGCGTCGTAGGCGCAGATACCACCAGCGGACCAGCCACCGAAGTTGTATGGGCCAGTGGGCTGACGGCGCCGAATTTCCGCAACGTAGGGAGCGGTAAGCTCATCTAGGCTGAACTTGAGATTCTCAGGTGTGCGCATGTAAGGGCAGTTGAGCCCGTAGACACATACATCGGGAGAGACTCCGGGAATGGTGGCGTAGGATGTCGCGGAACCAGAGCCATCAGGGAATAGGAAGAGCTTCTGTGTCGCTGTCTTGGGGTTTCCTTGCAGCAGGATCGAAGTTGCCGGCGGGTGCTGAGTGGCAGTGCGAGGGGCAACCACGGGGGCCTGAGTTGGGAGTTCCGAGGGCAGTCTGATCGGCTCCGCGGGTGCGGGCTTGGGCTTCAGATCCAGAGTAACCTCGATATCATCGAGGGTCTGATTCTCAATAAAAAATTCTCCTGGAAGGTCAAGGTCCAATTCCTCGCGGATCTTACCCAGAACCGTGAGCGACATCAAAGAATCCAGACCCATCTCGCCAAGGTTCGCATCGCCATCAAGCTCCTCAGGCTGAACGCCAATTTCTTCAGCCAAGATCGAGGTTATAAGCTTCATGGTATCATTCTGTTGTTGACATCCATGGGTCATAGACTTCTCATTGGCAGGAGTGGGCAGACCACTGGAGTTTGGCGAAGAGATGTCTGTCGAAGATGCAGCAGATGATGTGTCACCCTCGCTACTTGATTCATCGTTACTGCTTTCAGCAGGGCCCATTTGGGACAAAAGGCCCTTGAAGTCTTTGACAGTTGGCTGATCCACGAAGACAGACGACTCCAGGTCAAGTCCCATATCCTCACGGTATCGGCCAGTGACAGTCAGTGAGAGCAGGGAGTCCACTCCGTAGTCAGCGAAATTGAGGTCATCAGTCATCTCAGATGCGGAAAGTCCGACCTCCTCAGCAAGAATTGCAAGAGCCCGTTTAGCCAGGCTAGGGGTTGCAGACTTTGGTGAAGCAGAAGCCTTTTTGACAGGACCAGCCTTTGCCTTTTGAACGTCGATGGGAGCGGGGGCACGCTTGGGCGCGGGCTGTGCAGCCGAGGCACCAGCAGGGGGAAGTGCCATGTCGAGGATCTTCCGTGCGAGTGCTTGGAACTTCATGACATTCTGTTAGTATGTTTCTTCTCTTGAAAACTTGGAGGACCTTTGAACTTACCTTAACGCCACCATACACAGCGACGATATCATCACCTTCAAACATATAGACATCACCAGCCCAGATACTGTCTCTCCAAGGTTGCATTCTCACGTAGGTCCGGTACGTGACGCTCGGGTCGAACTTCTTCAAGCAGCGCATCGAGTCCCATCCATGGTTAACGAACACTTGATTCTTTGAATCGGTGTTGTCGCTGGCGTTCATGATGAAGCCTGACAGGTGGCCGATGCTATCAATCCAGAATGGATTGCGATGGAAGTTGCCTGGAGGAGCCTCGAACTTGACCAGAGCAGTAGCTTCGTGCTGTTCGCTATCAAGGATGACTTCACGGATGGATTTGTAGTTCTCATCATAGTCAACCAAGGAGGCAAAAAGCTTGTAGACCATTCCTCGCTTCATGCGGTGAGCCTGGCCGGATATCGTGCTCTCTTGAAGATGCTCGATGCTTCGCTTGATGAGATACGAGCTTCGCTTCCACTCGAGCTCATAAGTGCTGGGGTTAAAGAACTTGATCTCACAGGTAGCGTGGTCAAGAATCTTCTTGCCCTCTGGCGTGACAGACCACACTTGCACCTTGGCATTTTCTTCGGCCCAGTTTGCGGTAGCTGAGACTCGGAAGAGCTGCTTGCCACCCTTTGCAATCAGTGGCTTGGGGACCACCACATTGCAAACATCAAAGCCACGGTCTTTCCATTCAGGCTTGTAGTTTTGAACAAGGTATTCAGCCAAAGTCTGTGCAATATCGGCATACAAGGACTGGAACAAAATTAGCAAATTTCTTGCAAGCGATATAGGGTATGCATACGGATGGGGTAAGACAGGCACCATTGACCTTGTGTCCTGCGATGACACGATTCAGGTCGGGGTCAGCAATGTCATTCTCGATGACAACGTTTGCGGACGAGCTGTCACCACTGGTCTCCAAAACCTTCTGGGCTGCTGTGGACAAAAAGACAGAGACTGAATTAGCCTCGCCTACCGGTGCTGCTGGCGCACCTTTGAGCAGGCAGAAGTTGTTGGTATAAGGAATCCAATAATTCTTGAGGTCCCACTTGTAGGAAGGAAGAGGAAGAACCTTGCGTCCAGCAGTAAAGTCTTGGTGATACTCCTTCCAGCGAACCTCAACTCCAGCCAAATAGAGAGCGGAAACACTAGTCGAGAGAACCTTCCAAGTATCTTCTTGACGACGGAGAGATGCCACGGTAGTTGCCTGAGGGCCAAATGTTGCCTTGACCATTCCAGAACAAACAGTGTGAGAGCCAATTTCAACCCAGAGAGTCTTGTCGTTCATAAGGTTGGAATGGCGGGTAGCTTCCAGAGCACCCAGGAAGTTGACGGTCTCCCGACAATGACGTGTCATGTAGTTTGGACCAAGCATCTCGCTGTTATCTCCTGTGATGACATCGCCGAGAAGAGCAGACACGAAAGGAGTGGCAGGCTTGTTGAAAGTGATGCCCTTTGCAATCTGGGCAAGTCCTTCAAGGATAGGGTCAACCTGCGCAGAGTGGAAAGCGAAAGGTACTTTCAGCTTAGTAGCCTTGAAACCTTCGTTGCTAAGCATTTGAGCAAGTTCATCAATCTTCTCACTGGCACCACTAATAACAGTCTCGCTGGGAGCATTGATACACGCCACTTCGGTAGCACCGTCGAGGAATTGCTTGACTTGTGCCACAGAAGATTTGACAGCAAGCATAGCATGTGTTCCAACCTTGCATTTCTCAGTGAGAAGCTGAGCCCGCCGTCCGGCAAGGTAGATCGTATCACTGGTTGTCAAAACACCGGCAGCATTCAATGCAGCAAACTCGCCGAGACTGTGACCAAGTACAAAAGTAGGGGTAACACCCAATGAGTTCCAGTACTTGGTCAAAGCCATTTGCACGCAAGTGGTACCAAGTTGAGTAACCACCGGGCTGTGCTCCTCAATTGGAATACTTCCATCAATAAGAGAAATAACTGATGGGAATCCTTGGCTTTGGCCGATGCGATCCAAATGCTCCATATGGGCACGGAATTGGGCACAATCCTCAAACAATTGGCGTCCCATGCCAGTGTACTGAGCACCTTGTCCGGTAAAGATAAATCCGATCCCGGGTGCATTGACAGGGGCTGGGCTGATGCTATCGCGGTTGACGATAGGAGCCAGTGCACTTCTGACCTCCTCTAGAGTTGTACCAGTGACTGCCACCCTGAAGGGATGATGGATGCGTCTCGCTGTAGTAGTGTAGGAAAGATTTGCAAGAAGATTAGCCGGGTTGACATTGAAAAGGTTCTTGTTGGTATCAATGTACTGCACAAGAGCAGAGATATTGTTCTTGAGAGCGGACTGAGACCGGGCAGAGACAAGCACAGGGTGGGCAGAACGTGAGTCTGTCACATTTTCTTCGTCGAGAGGGCCATCCTCGACTAACAAAGCAGTATTGCCACCGGCAGCTGAGAAGTTGTTAACAAAGGTCTTGCGCTTGCCCCCATTAGGTCTGTTCCAAGGAGTCGGCTGCGAAGCAATGTGGACGTTGCGCTGAGGGAAGTCGGTGGGGAAGTTATGATTGATCTTGGTCTTGATACCACAATGAGGAGGGATCATGTTCTTCCGCATCATCATCAAGACCTTGATCAGTGCTGTGACACCAGATGCAGACTCTCCGTGTCCGATGTTTGCCTTTGCTGAACCGAGGTGAAGAGACTGAGTTGGCCCACGACGGTAGTCAGGAGCAAAGATATCGAGAACCGACTGCATCTCTACTGCATCGCCTGCCTGGGTACCAGTTCCGTGCATTTCGATATAACTGATCTCCTTAGGGTCACAGTTTGCCTCGTTCAAAAGCTTGTCGAAAATGAATGACTGGGCGCCAACGTGAGGTCTGGTAATCGAAACAGCCTCTGCTGAGTGGTTCGTGTAAGCACCTCCGATGATACCGTAGATGGGATCATTATCGGCTTGAGCATCCTCGAGTCTCTTCAGGACAATGGAGCCAATTCCATCTGCTCTGCAGTAACCATCAGCACCATCATCAAAGGTGGTACAGTTTCCAGTTCTCGAAAGGAAGTGTCCACGGTCGAGACCAGCATGATTGTCGGGGTTGGTCAAGATGTTGACACCACC
Source organism: Penicillium crystallinum (assembly GCA_027569675.1). NCBI lineage: Eukaryota > Fungi > Ascomycota > Eurotiomycetes > Eurotiales > Aspergillaceae > Penicillium > Penicillium crystallinum. Next base: position 130,523 of record JAPDKR010000051.1, read on the forward strand.
AGCCACAGCAGAATCACAATCATTCTTCCACAGAGAATTGCAGGCAACATGGATAGCTGCAAGACTTGAAGAACAAGCCGTGTCCACACTGACACTGGGGCCACTGAACTTGAAGTAGTAATTGATGCGACCGGGAGTAAAAGCACGATTACCACCAGGGATAAAGTAGGTATCAATATCTTGCCCACTATTTATTTCACGGTAATCGTCACTGGTCATTCCATAGAAAACACCAACACGGTTCTTCTGAGTAGAAGGAGTGCTATCGGGAATGAATCCAGCCATTTCAAAAGCCTCATATGCAGTGAGCAGCGCTAGACGCTGAGCAGGGTCTGCTTGAAGTGCTTCACGGGGAGACATATTGAAGAACCTGGGGTCGAACATTCCCGCATCATTGTACCAACATCCATATTGAACCTGGCTGGTGTTTCTGATCTTTCCCTCCATGTCGACGTGAGCCTTTACATCCCAACGCTCAGGGGGAACCTCTCGGTGGACGTCGAGACCCTTCTTCAAAAGATCCCAGAACGCTTCGGTGTCCGGTGCCTCTGGGAATCTTCCAGAGAGGCCAATGATTGCAATCTTTGACTGTTCAGAACGACCGGTTTGATTGTCTCCATTGGTTTCCTTCTTGACATCACCAATCGTGCTGTCAATTTCAAGGTGGGAAAACCCGGCTTTTTTCAAAGAGCTGAAAAGGCTCTGTGTTGCAGTGCTGGCAATGGGGAAGAGAGTGCACTCTGTGGCAGAATCCAAAGTCGATTGACAGGACTCGACCACCTTGTCCCAGGAGAGCTGTCGTTGCAGGATCTCCTTAAGTGAAGCTCTCAATAGCTTTTCAAGGCTCTCTGCCTCAACAATATCGCCAGTCTCGTTTGAGAACACAGGAATTTGAGGAGTATAGTCCATGAACTCTTCCGTCGGCCAAGTTTCCATAATACGGCTAACATCTCTGTCATCATACAGATGTGAGGCATGATAAGGACCGTGAATTTGAACTTTCATGGGCTTGTGCTCTTTTGACAGACTTGTCTCAATGAAACGATCGAGGAAGGTAGGAGGACCACTGATAGTGAGTCCATTAGGGCTCACTGCACTGATGTAAGGCTCAGAAACGCGGGGCAAAGCCTGTGAAGGGTTAGCATCAATCTTGAACTATATCTTTTGAGCAAATTTGGAGAAGTCACTCACATTCTTCTGTGCGTACTGCTGAATCAAGTCGCGAGCCTCAAAGTCTCGAATGCCAGAAACCAGCACAGACCAGCTTGATGTTCCAGGTTTACTCGATTCCACGAGCTCCTGAACTTTCAGGACACACATACCGAGTCTCAGGGCTATTACCACAGTCTCAACACCGACTGGAATGAGTTCTCCCACAGTCTTGGAAGAACTAACGGCCGCAGATGTAAGTTGGCCAGTGCAAAGACCAATGATGCAGCTCTCATCACCCGATGGATAGACGTTGCCCAAATCTCCATAATAGCTATGAAATTAATTAGCAACCCTCATTCCCATATTCTCGTCGTATCAAGCAGATGGTTGGGATCAACTTACTGAATGAAACTTCCCAGCTGATAGATGGTTGTCAATGCACTTTCCAAGGCTGGATTTGGCCTCGACTCTCGGTATCTTGCAAGAAGATCCACGATGCTAGTGAAACGAGGAAAAATTCGACGCTCCGAGGGTGGAAGCGAGGTAATTTCCTTACGCAAAGCATAGTAACACTTTTGGAAAAATGCCACCAGCAGCGAGTCATTTTTGGCATGCAACAGACGGCGGAGGCCCGAGTCAAAGTCGGCAGTCTGATCTCCGAAGAGATAAACACGACTGGGGCCTTCCATAGTCATCCCAATGTCAGATGACAGTCCTGGAGTTATATGGAGAAAGGATAAACAAGCTTCGTTTCTAGCGTGCTTTGGCGGATATCATACTTTATACATGGGTTGATGGATTCATTTTGCACGCAGTGGGTCGCAAGTAATTGCAACTGCATCTGGATCTTGTTTTGTCTTGACTATAGTTGTATGTGAATGGCAGGTTACAAAATCTTTTTTACTTTTCCCTGTTTTTCCTCCCTTGAATCGGGATCCACTAGGCTGAGACTATGGGGACATGTAGGATCCTGTGAACTATCCTCTAGTATGTTGGCAAAGCTTATAATCTCCGTAGTACTTGTTTTGATGGGTATATAAAGACTACAGCCTAGACCAATGGCACCGTTACTATAGTGAACTCTTTAATGCTTATAAGGCTGTAGTGCGTTTGGCTGGATAAGGTCTAGAAGGTTTTGGAGTGACTTAAGACATAGCTCAGTTCCTTGGATAGCCTGAATGGATTTTGAAGTTTATGTATGAGCTAGTAATTGAACCGGCAACCCGATCGTATCTCACCGATGATCGAATCACGATTACTGTTTGCGGGCAAGACTAGCAAACATCGGGATTTGGATTGGAAGTCCTCGCTAAGCTTTCCATGGCAAAACCTTCGGCTTCGGTGGGTAGAATTCTAGAGGGACCCATCGAAAAGTAATTATATCATGAAGTTGCAGTTGAAGACTGATATGGCTGCTTTCAGAAGGTTACAGCCGGTGCTTCCTTAGGTCACGTGAGGTATTCAAGCCCTAACAATGGCATCTTCTATAACCACAAGACCCCAAAAATAGGCAAATAAAGCAAGGACAATCACAAAGGAAGCCTGAAGCTACATTTTGACAAGTCCTAGAGATGCTAGAGCAGCAACTTTAAGTCTAAGCCTGCTGTTGTGTAGAGAAGTATCATAGTTGTACTCTGTAGAATGCTCGAATTAGAATTGCAACAGGGAACCAATTCAGGAAAGTATCTGCTGATCTTCTGCAACTTCAGGAATGAGATGCAGATCATCCGAAGACATCATCATATTGTTTTCTATACGTCATCATCCGGGGTTAAAATCGTTATCATCTCAAGATTCATGAACTATATGACATGTAGTCACTCACAGGTAGACCGTAACATCGTCGTCTTCGGGCCGATAACAGTCTTACGGCCCGGTCTGATATTTCGGGTCCTCAACATACTTCTTTTGTTCATGCACAATCCGAAGCAAACGGCACATTGGGTCCCAAGGATATTTATATGACAAGATGTGCCAAGGATGCATACAAGGCGAATCAACACAATTGCATCGCTTCTTTTCTGTCTCCATATAGCAAAGTGCTATCTGGAGAAATCCTAAAGCATTTAATCGACCTATCTGTACATCCCAATTGTGAAAACCTTTATGCAAAATGATTGACCGGGTGGGTCATCAATTTCAGGCACGGACCGAGGTCCCGCCGCCACCAACCGGAAACAGAGCGAGTGCAGGAATCAACAGAGTATTATTATCGATCAGAACTGAATGGTATCCCAATTACTATAGCAAAGCAAAATCCACAGCGCGAAATATTAGTACATAATTGTCATGATATCACAGGTCATTTACCAAGGATCGAGGAATAACCCCGAATAGGCGCTTGAACATGGGCACCAGGACTTTGGTCTTCTCCTTCAGGAACTTGAGGCCATGCATCAATACCATCAAGTATAGCGACAGCCATTCCATTAGCCATGTGGCTCTCGATGTGGCAATGGAAAATGAAAGGCCCCGGATTAACGACCTGGTACCTCACCATCATCCATGTTGGTCCCTTCGGGCCGTTGGTGACGAAGGTATCTCTCATTTGAGGATTCTCCATTTGGAAAAGGTCGGGGCGCTCAGCGTATGCTTCCTCGGTACTGGTCCAATTGAAGAAGCCGGGACCAACACCAAGAATATAGCCCTTGTTGGAGTGCTTGTGCATAACGTGAGGAGCCTGGATTGCGGGTGTGTTGGGCATCTCGCCCAGCTGGAGCAGCAAATCCACCCAGGTACCGTTCTTGGTCTGGATAGTAACCTGCGGGTCCAGGTTGTTCTTCGCGTCGATGTTGTAGAGTATTGGGTCGTCCCAATTGGCCATCATATCGTACAAACCACTACCTGAAGTGGTCCATGTGTATGACGAGCCTAAGCGGCCAAGGGTAAGATTTACAAGCTGATCAGCAGCTTGGGGGATAGTCACGGCAGGGTAGGGTTTGATGGCCTTGTTTTCCAATTGAACGACAGAAGCAGATGTATTTCTGCCACCGTAGTCCAAGTAAGGTTGAGATGAGGTGGTGTCATTGGAGCCCTTGTATCTCAATGTAGCAAACCCAGAAATAATCTGGTCACCCTGCGTATCTGGGACTCGAATAGTATAGTCCTTCCACGCCTTGTCGAGCTTGACCATCGCGGCATAACGCTCGCCATTGAAGATCGAGGCACTATGAGCAAGCTGAGGCTCAATGTAGCTACCATCGACTTCATAGATGTACATTGGGTGCTCGTCGATAGAGAACATAAGGGCCTTGAGGGATGCTGCACTAATGAATTTAAGACTGACCCAGCCAGCATTGGGATCAACCTCAATAATCTCATGCAAACCAGTGGTAGGGGTGCATCCAGAGTTCAGTCCAGCGGGGATTTTGTCCGGATAGGTTGGGGGGAATTCGCCCTGTGTTTCATAGATATTAGGCAGACAGCTAATATATCTGTTAGCGAGAGAACAATTGATTCGCTTTGTCCGATAAGATCTTACCCTTTGTCACTCAGTGGCTGATTACCAATTGAAGTTTTGAGGTAAGAAAGCTCCACACTCGAAATTTTCTCAGTCCCTGGGCAGTACACTGCTCCCCGGCCATTAACAAGAACACTGTCTGAGCAGCTGGGGATGGTCAGAATGTTTTTATGTAAATTTGAATAACAGAATCACTTACGAAATGCTCAAACGGCTATCTTCCATCACCTTTTGGTACTCAGAAGACGTCAAGTGATCCCAATCTGAGAGCATGACAAGTTGGGGATTTTTCTCTGCGTTTTTCATTGCCTCAATATCTTGGGTATTGTCTGAAATAAGATGAAATGGCTGCTGCACCTCCGGGCCGGGGCTGAAAAAAGTCAGTCTATTGTCAATGGGCTGAAGCACAGGAAAATTATCTTACTTGATCCAGATCGGTCCATACAGACCATCCATCATATCACCCCGGGCATGGGCATGATACCAATATGTACCATATTGGGTCGCTTTCCAACGGTATGTCCAACTATGCCCAGGCTGGATAGGTTTTTGAGTCAGACCAGGAACTCCATCAGACCACGGAGTATCACGTTGCTCAATGCCATGAAAGTGTACTGTGGTATTGAAGGGCAGATTGTTGTGTACAACGAACTACGGGCAGTCAGTATCAGAAAGTCACAGAACGGCTTTGTTAAATACCTACTTCAACGTCATCGCCCTGGTTTATACGTAGTTCAGGGCCCGGGAACTGATCATTCATGAAGATCATTTCTCGCAGATTGCCATCTGGGGCACCCTTTTGCCAAGTCAGGTCCAGATCAAAATTGACATGCTTTGCCCAGGCTAGGTGCATGAGCCCACTAGCAGCTAAGGCTGTAAGTGCTTTCAAAGGTGCCATTGTAATGACCCCTGTGTTATCACAGAACCAATGTTGATGGAGTAAATATAGTATTTGATATAATCTGATATGTTTGAGATGAGATAGCAAGAAGCAACTAGCTTTTCCTGGCGCGAATCCGAGGATATTTGAATAGTTCGCATTGATCTTAAAATAGACCACGTCTGGCCCTATGCTTCTGCCTATCACCCACATCAGGAAGTTTTTGTTTTCCGAAAACATGTTTGCATATCTCCCAAAATTCTCAGAACAATCAGTCAAATGTTTTGTTTGTCAAATTTGCATGGTTTTGCAAGGGCAGGAGGTTTGATTGCTCACTATGGAATGCTGTGGTGGCTGGGGAGGCTCTGGCTCCAAACAATCTTCCGGTTCCGACATAGATTCTGATCGTGTAATAATTATGTAAGGGAAATCGCTGGGTTATTGAGAAACATTCAACTATTTGGGTGTGGCTGGAAATTCTTCGACACCACCAAGAATGTCAAAGTTACCCGGTCCGGCATACTGATACAGAGTGGTATTTGGTGTCTAAGTTTTGAGTTTGCTTGTTGTTAAAAAAACATACAGCTAGTATTGCGTATACTATAGGCTACAGTTCAGTTAGATTGGTATGAAAACACACTCCTCTTGTCAAGTCTATATCTGAGGCGGCGTTGAATTTGCGCTTAGCATCATGATGGGTTGCACGGTCCAATTCAGGTGTCAATATGACTACTGTATCGCCACGGGGTTGAATGAATGGACATAGTAAGATTCGAACTGCGCTCTACTAGTGGTAGCTCATGGTCCTGTCAAATGAAGAATGAAGTATGGTCTTTGGGAGTATGCAATATGCGAGGGTGCATCAAGGTACAATGGTTTGTTGCTCTAATTCCACAGCTAGGGCATGATTATAATTATTATAGAGCTACAGCTGTAGTAGAAAATGGCTTGGTACTCTCAACATCAATGAAGCATGGAAAGACTTGCTAGGTATTCCCATGGCTCATAGCAGTTGGTCGAGATGTCCTTCCGTGGACATGTCAGGTGTCAAACATCGAGGCAAGGACTCATGCGAGGGGCTTGTGGCCATTTGAAGCCTATCTGCTTTGTATAGAAACCAATCTTCAAAAGGATTCTGTGCAGAGGCCAAGCATGAGAACAGAAACCGAAATCAAACTCTTAGACACCAGATGAATTAGATATGAACCTACTCTTGCGTTGATATCGATGCTAATCATGATATTTTAGGCCTTGATATAACCAGGCATCTAAATATTGAGCTTTCTAACCGGTCGCCTTTCGATTCCAACCATAGATCTTGCAATATCGAGCAAATATAGTTGCACGTTACGTTGTAGACAAACCTTCTAATGTGTCATGCTCGTCGGGGGTTTTATGGCACAGATTTTCCTACTTCATAGGGCGCTTGGGGGATGTATATTTATCAGCTAGTTGCAGTGATAACCCTCCTAGATACGGTTTATATTCTAGCCATATATACTATACCCAGAGAGTGAATTCCAAAAGATAGGACCGAGCCGCTTAGAATTAAGATGAGCTTTTTTTTATAGAAGAACGCCTATTGTCGCAGGTACCAGGGTTGTTCTCCGCGGAACCATGGATCGGCTGCGGCTCCCCAATGAATGGAAGGTGCCACGAGCGTCATCGAGGTCTTCATCCGAATACAGTGATATCCTTACATGAAGTGTGCATATATATGTACATAGGTGTCATCAATAGAAATATGATATTAAACTAAGAAAATGGAAATCTGTTACATATAAATCAATTTGATTTTCACCTTCAACATTGGGATCTCACTTGGAGATGAGATTCGGGGAACAGGAAATATTACATAATACACATTAAGCTTATCGATAAGAGAGCCCTCCACCGCTAGTCCCAATTGGGCCACAAACAAACAACCCCAGTCCCAGTTTACGCCCCAAGTGTCGTCTTAGGCCTCACCGATCTGAACCGCTCTGCCTTCCCCCCACGCCTCCAACAACCATTCCAAGGGCTCCATCTGATGCAGTCCGATCTCAACACGCCAATCCCATTCGAACACCCAATTGAAATTCCCTTATTCTCTCGACAATGCTGATTGATTGAGCAATCATTGCTATCCCTGCGGCTGTGTGGACCTTGTCTTCCATCTGACCAAGCTTCCTGGGTCCAAAGCAACAATACGACATTCACAATTAATACACTACGTTCCCACCTTCCCTAAATTTGGACCTGCTGGTATTGCGCCGGGTGTTGAAACTGCTTGTGGGATTGGCCTGGTGTGTTGCGCTCAATCAAACTGTGCTTTGGCGCCCACCATGGCTCAGCTGCCGATGCGATTTCCATGTTGGTGTCGAGCAGTATATTCATGGGGCGGCGAGACTACACGGGATCTGGGATTTGTGGAGGGCGATTTGATCGAATGCTTAAATGCAGGCGACGGACAATGGTGGATGGGCCGGTTGCGCCGTGACAGGCGCGCGGTTGGACTGTTCCCATCCAACTTTGTTGAGCTCTTGAGCGAGGATTTTGTGCCTGTTAGCCGTGACACGAGTCCAATGGTATTAGCGGGGTCTTCCCCGATCAATAACCCCACATCCGCCCCCAAAAAACAGAAGACCGTTTGGCGGAAACCTTTCCAGGCGCATAAAGAGGCCGTGTCACCAAGTTCAGTCGCTCGGCGCGCAACGGCATCTAGTCCTGCAGCACCTGCGATTCCCCAGACGCCACCCCGAGATGGCAGTGTTCCACGGAGTACAAAGCCATTGCGTACGCATGCAACAGCAGTCAAGAACCAAGGTTCACTTTCTCGACCCACATCATCAGCCTCCCGGCCTTCGTCGCGTGGTGTCTCCCCAAAGTCGTCAATAGAGCCAGAGCGGTCGCCATCAATGCTACCAAGGGGAGGTATCTCGTCTTCACGGCCCTCATCTTCTCGGCCCTCATCTTCTCGGCCCTCATCGCGTGAGCCATCTCCGTTCCAAACGCAGGAACGTGCACCCGCGATCATTTCGAAGGGAAGTGTTTCATCCACTCGCCCGCTGTCGCGTGATCCTTCTCCTTTGCCGATGTACGAGCATTCATCTGCGATGGTTTCCCGGGGGAATTTTCCAACCTATCGAGGTTCATCCCGTGAGCCCTCTCCATTGCAAATGCAAGAGTACCCGCCTCCAGCCATACCACATGGAACCATTCCATCTTACCGGGGTTCATCGCGCGAACCGTCACCATTGCATATGCAAGACTTTCCACCCGCTACTATGTCTCACGGAAATATGCCATATCAACCACGATCACGTGAGCCGTCTCCATTGTATATGCAGGAGACCCCGCCTGCGACGATGCCGCATGGAACTATGTCGTCGTACCGGGCTCCATCACCTTTATCAATGCGCGATTCATCATCTGCAATGGTTCCACACGGGCGTATCCCTTCATATAGGCCTCCATCGCGTGGGCCGTCCCCTTTACAAATGCAGGACCACTCAACTGCATTAACTTCACATGGATCACATGGTAGTATGTACCGGCCTCTGTCGCGTGGGCCATCTCCATTATACATGCAAGACCATCCACCTGTGGCCATGCCACATGGAAATATGTCATCTTACCGGGCTCCCTCGCCACTGCCGATGCAGGAGCATCCATCTGCAATGATCCCACAAGGGCGGATGGCTTCTTATCACGACACCCCATCTCGCGAGCCGTCTCCGATACCAATGCAAGACGAGCGAGAAGACTCTCCACCTCCACCTCCACCACCGCCACACCGAGTCGCCATCAACCGCGCAGAGACACGCTCTCCGCAGCCGCCAATGCATTCTCAGCCACGAAGCCATTCGCCGCAACCACCCATACATTCATCGCGCCATCGCGCACACTCTCCTCAACCACCACCACACTCTCCCCATCCATCAAGATCACCCACACCATTAGTGATGAATGACCGTTATGTAATAATTGATCGTACTCCGTCACCATCTGCAGCCTCAGCACACTCCGCTGTTTCCGCTAATTCAGCCCAATCAGACATTCATGGAAACACACCGTCTCCGCTTCGAGATGCCATGGAAGATGTTATGACTTCGTTGGAAGATATGGGTCTCCCACGTGAAGCCCACTCGCCTTCTCCGTCGCCGGTCTTCAACAACCCATGGGCCCCAGAAGAGTTCGATACCTCACATGAACGGACCCCTCAAGGCAACAGACGCCGGCCTTTGACGTCGATGGGCTTTGATGGCAACAAAGAGCAGCTGCAAGGTGGGCTGGTCCACCGGAACAGTGTTTACAGCCATGACCACATGGATGGTCCACCTCAACTCAACAATTATGTTCAAAGAATGGAAAGCCGGCTGCGCCAGTTGGAAAGCCAAAACCGACCATCTGATGACCGAAGAGCTGGCCAGGATGACGATGATGAGGCCCCTCCACCTCCTCCAAAACACGCTACTTACCACCCACGCAATAACTCGATACCAGGGCAATACCCCCCTCTCAAGGCACGGAGATCTGGACATGATCTACGAGGAGATATTCTCAACCGAACATTTACCAACAAATCCAGTACGACCAATTCATCTAGCGGGGTCCAGAGCAATGGGACATCCATGACGACGAGCACAGACAAGACCAATCAAAGTGTTATGAGTGGGTTCTCCGCCGGTGGCTTTAGTGCAACAAGCGCAGGGAGCTTTGCCAGGAGAGCCGGGAATGACAGGCCTAATACTGCTGTGGACACTGTCCGTTCTCGAGGATTTAGTGACGTACGCCCAGAAACACCTTTCACTGGTGTTTCATATCACTCCAGTCACAACTCATCCCGTCAGGGTGCATCATCAGCCATTCCATGGACATCTACTGGTTTCGACTCGACTGATCATAGTGGAGTCTTCGGTGGTCTTTCTACCCCAAAGACGAAAAAGCCAGGCTTTTTCAAAAAAATCTTTGAAACAGCCAAGACTGGTGCAGCGAGCGCAAGGAGTAGCATCTCGGTTGGTCATGGCGAAAGATCTAGTTCTCCAACCAAAAGCAGCAGAGGAATAGATGTTGTGTCGCCGGCCTTGGCATCTCATAACAACCGTGATAGCACTCGCGATATGGGACTGGGAAGTAGCGGCATTGACTGGGTTCAAGTGCGTCGGGATGTTAACCGCGCGTCATCTCCTAGTCGAAATGAGAGGATTGAAAGGGCAGAACGGTGTCAGATGATGGATCATCCTGTTATCTATTCTGTGGAAGAGTTATATGATACCGCGGAAGGAGACGAAAGCATTGATGGACAACCCATCACTGAGCCTACAAACTTCCACGCCGCGAACCTGACTTTGGTTGACAAGAGTGCACGCTTCATTAGCAGTCTTCCCCCCTTGACAAACCCCATGAGTCTTGCTCAAGCCTACATTTGCCGACCTTACAAGAGTGACGTTCAACGTCTCCGTGCTATATTCACTTGGGTCAGCGAAAAAATATCATGGGAAGAACCTGTCGATGGCCTTGAGGTCGATATGAAGAGACTTCTGCAAGCCAAACGTGGTACTCCCGAGGAGATCGCAATCCTGGTGCACGAGATGTGCGCTGCCGTTGGGCTGCATACAGAAGTCATTCATGGATTCCTTAAAAGCCCGGGCGATTCCCTCGACCTTGAAAGTATCTCTCATCCCAATCACTGGTGGAACTCGGTCCTGGTTGATGGTGAATGGCGCTTCATGGACTGCGCACTTGCGAACCCCACAAACCCTCAACGGAGTAGGTTTGTTTCCAACAACTCCTCTATGGCCGAGAGCTGGTACTTCCTTACACGTCCGCTTGATTTGTGCTATACTCACGTCCCACTATATCCCGAAGAGCAACACATCTGCCCGCCTATCTCACCAGATGTTTTGCTCTCCTTGCCTACGGTCTGCCCGCCATACTTTAAGCTCCATGCCCAAATGCCTGATTATGACACAAGTCTTCTTCGCCTTGATGGACTAGAGGTTATGCAATTACGCATGGTAGTTCCCCAGGACGTTGAATGTGCTGCGGAGGTCGAGGCCCCAGCATTTGCACGGGACGTCGACGGGGATGTCTTCGAAAGCGGAGAAATTGTGCACAAGCGCGCATTGGTCCAGCCAGACTGGTTCCGAGGCCAAAAACGCATCACCATCAAAGCCGTACTACCAGGCGACGAAGGCCAAGGCGTGCTCAAGGTCTATGCAGGCAAGAAGGGGCTGATGCACTCGAGCCGAGATATCCCCCACCCACTGGCCCTAGCCCTCCCAATTATCCACACTGGGGAAAATCCCTCCTACGACTTTGTGCTACGCCATCCCACACCTCACGCCCAGCGACATGATTTGTACATTATGCAGCCCCAATGTTCTCGCCTGGCAGTAAACAATACCTTTGTCTTCGCTGTTCGACAGCACCCTGCCGCCCCCGGCTCCGCCAAGGACGAGTCTACATCTAACGGCCGCGGCTCGCCTTCGTCCGTCTTCACTCGCCCCTCCAGTGCGTTGAGCATGGTATCCAGCACGGCGGGTGGCTCGACCGTGTCCGGTGCCTCAAACGAGTTCTCAGCATCGACCTCAGCCATCTCATCGAACAAATCTACTTCTGGGAGAGACAAGGCTGCAAAACTAGCTATCCAGTCCCCATCAGGCAAGATCCTGCGCCTCACCCGTAAGGCCGAGCACATGATCAGCACTGATACTGGCACCGAGTCTGTCACGGATGCTGTCGCCGAGGGCAGTGTCTGGGAAACCGTCATCAAGATCGGCGAGCGTGGTATGTGGCGTGGCCTTGTGCTGGCCGACAGAGCTGCACGCTGGTGTGTATTCTGCGAATGGGAATGTGTTTGATTCTGTTTTATCTTACCATGGTACGGGAGTTGATCTTGCTTCTTTTTCATCCTGACATACTACATTCGGGGGTTGGCTGTTTGTATCTTTTCCCCTTCCATTTTGAGCTGTATGCGACTTGCATCTCTTCATTTTCGTCATTTTGTTTCGACATCTTGTCCTCCCTGCATACTGGCATTTGCATGAGGTTAGCTTGAAGCATTGCATATATTGCGTTCCCATCTGTTTATGTCTGTTGTATTCCAGATATCTTGGTTTTGGTGCCTGGGGGTCTGGATTATTAGGAGTTTGAGCAATTTAATTCCCCATGTTTATTGAGTCAAATCGGTCTCATATACTATCTTACAAAAATGACCAGTAAGAGACTAGTCGCAGTCCACTGAACGGACACAAAAACATAATACAAATACGGATAGCTATGAAATTCTTCTTTTATCTATATCTTATGTTTAGCCATTGATGAAGACCAGGAATATTCATGGGTGGCAAATAGTGACACTCTTATCTGGGCTTCTAGCACCTATAAGTCGACTAATAGTAGGGAATTGATGTTTCCCGGTCTCATAAAAGGGTAAATTCTTTGTTAACCTCTTCCCAAAGAACTAGAACTTTGAGATTGTAATCATATTGTCTTCTAGAACCGGCAATTACTCTCTTTCGGTCAGGTTCGGGCTGAGATATTGGGTGTAAGCTTCAAAGTCTTTGAAGAATGACATGATAGATTGGGAGTCAATGATGTGAAAAAGGTGGTTGGTTTAATCTGAAGTGTTTAAAGAGAGAAAATCCGGGATGTAAAGGTGCTAGATACACCGAGTATATGTTCATCGTGTGCAACTTTCATCACCATCTATTTTCTTTGGGTCCTCGGTGATAATGAAAGTTGAGGGATAATCGGAAATACTGGAGCGGTACTTTCGTCCAACCAGGTATGACGCAGGGTTCCAACTGCCGCATAGCACGTAGAATGCCTTATAGACGGGGAATCATGGCAGGTCATTGGCCCAAATAATCATGGGCGGGTCTAGCGGAATACGTGAAGTGCGGATGTCACCATGTTGGTCGAAGTCGGCCTGGAAACGCGAGCTTCGCTGGTGAGGCGTCATGGTACACAGGCAATAGAAAACGCCTTCGTCGGTGAGCCTGACATAGGAGAGGGCAAGACGGGCCTCCCTTTTGAGGCTGTTCCAGTTATTTTGAATGGAAAAGTGAAAAGTGAACCATGTCGAGACTGTATCCATGTCGATCTTGCCTCCGGAAGACGGGCCTGGGCGTTTGAACCCCCCTGATGTCCGAAAGCTCATCTCGCCACACGGAGGGACCCATGTTGAGATATTCTGTGGGAGAAACTTATCCATCCTCTTTTCATTGGCATAAGCAGTCATTGGTCGCCTTTTGTCGGTTCCAGGGCAATATTCAATCCACCACTCGATTGAAGCACCAAGCCGTGAGCAACGCCATCATAGCATTTCTGTTGGATATCCCCTGATCATCTCTATACGCCAGGGCTTTGTGACATAGATCCCTTTTGAAAGTGACTTGAGTCTCATGGAGCTCAAACACAAGCACGTGTATGTCGACTGTCTGTCCGAACAGTGACAGTTCCCCCGTGGCATACAGATTTCTGTGAGGGCCATTATCTGCCAAAAGTTCATGGTTTCTTCCAACTCTTGATGAAGAAAGTCTGAAGCAATGCCCCAGTCTAGCTTGCTAGACGGGCATGAATGGTCTAGGTCCTGTATCCAGATATAGACACGTTGATGATTGTCTGGTAGGTGTCGTCTAATCAGCGTGTAGGAGCTGGAAATGCGTGTTCTTCTGTAGACAGACTGGTTTGAAGGACCTTTTCCTTCACAGAAAAACCCAAAGAGCAAGTTATGTAAAGTGAGATGAGAGGAACCCGCCGTGCTTCCAGGATGTGTCTGCCCTCACACCGATGTCACCTCATTTGCACAGGTCAAGGCTCGATTGAGGAGAGCTATGAATCATATGCAGTCTGATTCTATTGTCGACGAGGGGGTTTGTCTCTTTCATTTCATCAGACTTGTTATTGAAAGTTGTGTGATGATACTGTTATGGCTCGGACCCCGGAGGTCCGAGGATGATTGGGTTGAAGGATGAAAAAACCGAGCTTTGAAGTTTGGAATTATCTGCGAATGACTTCGATCTGCTTGAAAGCTTCACGTAGCGAGACATGACGATGTCAACTTTGGAGGAAGTGGGAGTCAATTGATGTTGAAGCGCACCGCGTTTGTTTGGGCGGGGAGAAGCTTGAGTAGGAAGGCACGCTACATAGGAAGGTGCAACCACTTGTATATGAAATTTGAAGAATGTGGCCATGTTGATATTCCCTAATCTTTATAGTATCCCAGTCATGATGCGTATATATTTTGGAATCGAGGTCGATCTATAGTTTAGCTACTGCAGCCCGCAGCAACGGCGCAACCTGCTTCCTGCTTCCGGCAGCATTAGTCTGCACCCACAATTTGCTCCAGAGGGGCGATTCTCCCGTCAACCCTGAGAGAGAATCTCCTGTCAGCTCAGGAATATCCTCGATATCAAGGGGAGACCAATCCACAAGACCAAGCTGGTCAGAGGTCTGCTCAACAAATCTCTTCGCGCCCTTGGTAGCCGCTTCATTGTCACGTAACACGGTGACGAACAACTCTCGACAGAATCTATCGTCCCGACCTGTAAACGCGGTCATCATGACAAACACATCCAAGTCTTTCTCAGCAGAGGTCGCAAATGAGCGCATCGCATCGAGGAATTTTTCCACCCCTCCTGCTTTCTGTACAGTCCATCGAATGGGCTTGACGGCAGAGCAGAAGCCCATTTTCACGGTCTTGCCTGTGGATTGTGATGTCTCAGTCCACTCTTTATAGTCGCGGTCCAATAATTCATCTATGGTAAGGAGATCAAGACTATGCTGCTTAGCATGGAGAATGGTCTCATAGAACGCTTCAAGATCCCACTCATTCGCGGTAGCTTCGATTTGGGATCGCAAGAATTTCACAGCCTCGCGATCTACATCGGTGACTTTGCCCTCTGCAGTGAGATTCGAAGTATCAATCAGCACCGCAGAAAGAGCAAGCTTCGCAACTTGTGCTATCTCCGCCGGAGCCGCATCCCAGAGTTTCCGTTGTTGCAACTCTCTAGTGATGAGTGAAGCGCATGACCCAGGACCAGGCTGAATGATCATTGGCTGACCTTCTGGTAAAGAATCAGGGCTGGGCATAAAGTGCTCGTCGACGTGATGGTCAATGCATCCGATGGTCCGGAAGGAGACGCCCCGCAATCCAGTTAGGGAGCCGAATCCCTTATCAGTCTTTGATGGGCATGACAATGCGTTCCAGTCAACCAGTGTCGCCTCTGCGATA
This sequence comes from Penicillium crystallinum, assembly GCA_027569675.1. Lineage (NCBI taxonomy): Eukaryota > Fungi > Ascomycota > Eurotiomycetes > Eurotiales > Aspergillaceae > Penicillium > Penicillium crystallinum. The sequence goes on from JAPDKR010000051.1 coordinate 146,237, forward strand.
ATTTGTTTCATGACATGATCATCTTCAAGAGATTTTGCGAAGTCAGCGACGGTCATGACATGGTCGCGGAGGAAATTTCCTGCGGACTGCAGCGTGTTGTCGAATTGTTCTTCATTCCTCAGAACTGGCAAGTTGGTTGATGACCATAGGGCAGCTGCAAACTCCGGTCGTAGCCGGAACAGTTCTGTGCCTGCAGGGAAGTTTGACAAGTTCAAAAGGGGGATATGTGGTCGTGGGGTTTTGATCGGTAGCCGGTTGTCCGCGCAGTAAGAGTAGATGATGGCCGAGACGATTGAGTCAAGGTCGGCGGAGGGGTTGCCGATTACATAGACGGGGGGCTCAGCCAGTGCACCCGACAGGAATTGATGGTGCACTTGGCGGGCTTGTCGTAAAAATTGGAGAAGAGTCATCTTTGATGAATGCAGTGTTAAGTCCAAACAAAGCGGTAGACGACGTCATGAAATTGCCGACACGTGAAAATGCCTAGAGAAATGGAGGGACCAATTAGAACTCACTAAAGCTCCTGACTACATAAAACCACTTGAACCCCCAATGAACAGGTCACAGTGTGTCCAGTATACTTCACCCAGCATATTACTACTAGACCTAGTAGACCTCGAGGCTTCAATGAAGCGTTCTCGCGGATTGTCCGAGGGCCACAAACTGGTCAGCAGCGCAAACGAGACAAAATGGGATAAACCAAAGAATCACCAAGAAACCAAGACTCAGGCAACATAGATTACAAGGTGAATGGTGCATCCTATCCAACCCAAGATCTAAATATATAAGACCTCTGAAGACTATCTATGCAAAGAGGAATCAAACAGTGCAAACTTTGACATGAGATCATAGTAAAATGACCTGAACAAAGCGTGTATGCCCTACGAACGAGGCCAATATATATATAACTAGTTAACTAGTTAGTTAACTACATCCAAGAAGCACTCAACCCTACCCAAATCCATACATAAAACAATGTCCCTCCCTATCCAACTCCCCGAAACATTCGCCCAGATCCCCCGTTATAAGATCCTATATCCAAACCCATCCCCCATCCACCCTCTACCCTCAATCGGACTCCCCCGACTCCCCCCGCACCACCCCCTCATCTCCATCCACGCCAAAAGAGAAGACCATTCCTCCCCACTAGCCTGCGCAGGCAACAAATATCGCAAACTAGAATACATAGTCCCAGACATCCTCTCCCAAACACCCCTCCACCACAGCCACGAGAACAACCCCTCCCCACCAAGCCCGCTTCAAGGCGCAGCAACAACCCTCGTAACAGAGGGCGCAATCCAAAGCAACCACACTGTCCAAGTCGCTGCGCTCGCACGCAAACTCGGCCTCAAAGCCCTTATCCTCCTTCACCGCGGTACGGGCGGTGGCCTCGCCGCAGCGACTGATAAAGAGGCGTTCCAGCGCAGCGGAAACGCGCAAATCAATCACCTGCTCGGTGCTGAGGTGCGGGTCTGCGAGGAGGGCGATGCACTAGCGCAGGATGCTACGCCTCTCCTCGATGAATTGAGAGCGTCGGGGGAGAATCCGTATTGGATTCCTGGTGGTGCGAGCTTACATCCGCTGGGTGGGTTGGGGTATGCGCGGGGGGCGTTCGAGATTGCTGCGCAGGAAGAGACGATGGGGCTTGGAGGCTCGGGGAGATTCGATTATGTTTTTGTTGCGTGTGGGAGTGGGAGTACGGTTGGCGGGTTGGTGGCTGGGTTTAAGCTGCTGGATAAGATTGGGTCTGCGGCATGCACGGCCAAGCGGCCGAGGAGAGTTGTTGGGATTCTTAATTCGCCGACTAGACCGTGTGCCTATCATGAGAAGAGAGTGCTTGCTTTTGCACGGAGGGCCGGTGGGTTGATTGGGCTTGATGCGGAGCAGGATATTGGGATGGAGGATGTGCGGCTTGATGCTCGGTTCGTTGGAACTGCTTATGGTGTTCTTGATACTGAGAGCAAAGAGGCTTTGGAGACCATGGCGCAGACGGAAGGCATGGTCTTGGATCCGGTTTATACGGCGAAGGTTGCGAGAGGCATGATGCATTGGGTGAATGAGCGAGAAGTAGAGGACTCCGATCATCCCTCGGATGTGATCAATGTGTTGTTTATTCATACGGGTGGGCAAGCTGCGTTGGGAGCTTATGCCGATGTCAAATAAGTCTCATGAACTCAGTTACAATCGAAGTTCTGAATGAAAATTGCTCGATTCAAGTAGTATTACATGGTGTCGGCAGCAGCAAAGGAAAAAGTCATGACAAACATGGTCTTGTGGTATGGAGAACAACAAAGAAGAAGGAAAAAGGAAACGCAAAAGCGTAGTCGCTAGAAAAACACCCCCGGACTCGCCAGTCCCGTCTCGTGTAATACACCATTTTGAAGATTGCTCCGAGCAGAACGATAAACTAGAGGAGAGGCGAGCAGAAAACAGACTGAAGGCTAAGGGAAACAGCACGAAATCATTCAAACAAAGACCGTAGACTGGTCATCAGGTTTGCAACAAAAGATTCGTTGAACAACAAGTCAGAAGGAAAAAAAGACGCAAACTTTAGAGCTCCTCATCCTCGAGGGATCCATTTGTACCCTCGAGCTTAGGCTCTCCTTGGGGTATGCCAGTTTCGCTAGGTTGACCCGACTCTTCTTGAACGGAAGGAGCTCGACTACTTCCATTGCTGACGACGAGTGCCTCCAGAGCCTCATTGGCATGAGTATTTTCCATCGGCTGCGGCTCAGCTTCAGGGTCGATCTCTTGATTCGTCAGGTCTGCAAACACATCATCGAGATTCTGACGAGGACTACTACTCGCGAAATGAGGCTCATGACCAAAGCGAGGAGGGCTGAAAAGTGAAGCTTCCATATCTGGTTGGGGAGGTGAGCGCGGCAAGAATGATGGAGATTGAGAAGCGGCTGCGTGAGGGAGGAAAGCTGAGGATGAGGTAGGCGCAAATGCGGGCGTTGAGTCACTAGCAGGTAAAGAATAATTGGCAGAGAAGGGGTATGGGGCAGCATTTGGGTCCGGCATCTGAGCCAACGTTGGCCCCGTGGTGGGAGGTTGCCCGATGTGAGAAGTAGGTGGCGCTGGTTGCAAGGAAGGATTTTGATTGTGATTCAAATGTGACTGAGCATCGACTGACTTCCGCTTGGTTGTGTTGATATGCTTGGGTCGAAGATGCTCTGGGAGATCCTCTGGACGATTCACCCCAAGTTGGGCCATCATTTTTTGTTGCTTGGTCGGTCGCGGCTTTCGGGTCGACAGGGATTGCTCTAGTATTGGAGGAGGTTCCGGTGCGACAGGTGCCCATTTGTGTATCTCCTGGCGGAAAAAGTTTGTCTCAAAGGTAAGGAGAACCTCGGCACCTTCGATTTTGCGTAGGTAGAATATCAAAGTAGGCACTTCCTCGGTCGTTGTGCAGGCAGCATTAGTGAAGCCATGCAAGAAATCGCGGAAGGCTGTTGCTTGGTTGATAATACTCTCCAGGACCTCTTCCTCCTCAGGTTGGAATGGCAAGGTTGCAATTTCTGCGTGCCAATCCTGCAAATCCTCAAGCTTGGGACGAGCAGCATCACGGGGAATCTTCTGACGCCAATCGCAGATAGGACAGGTGTACTTGTCAAATTCCTTTACTTTGCCCCTAGCGATCTTCAAACATTTGCCATGATACCTACATGTTGTGAGTAAACGTAACCCCAAGCCGGAGATTTTCTTAACTTACCACTCGTGGCAGACTTCACATTCGATCATCATTCCTGCTTCAGAGTGTCTGCAGATACAGAACACATCACGCTTTCGTGATTTTGGACCCCACATGTTCGGATTACCGGGGGTTTCCAGTAGACCCTCTGGCGAATTGTCTCGAGATGATGGCTCTACAGGCGGTCGGTAGCTGTCCTCTAGATCGAAGCAGTACGAGTTCCGTTTCTCAACATATTCCATATGGGATTTGAGGATATGCAAAGGAGCGTTCGCCTTCCCAAAGAGCTTCTTGCCCTTTCGCATCCAGTCTTCATGCCGTTTTTGCTCACGTTCCAAGTCAATCGCCCCAATGGGTCGACTGGTCAAATGCTCGAGTGACTCCATGAGGTCTCGGATATCCTTGTACTTAGGTCGATTCTTCATCTCCGGGTCCTTGCTCTTCTCATATAAGGTCTGAATACGCTTCTGTGCCTCGCGCTGCTTGGTTAAAATGGCATCAACGGCAGCAAGGGTATCCGGCGAAACAGGGAAACGAGACGCCTGGGCAGACAAGGCTTCTAGTTGCTGATAGTGAACAGCTTCAACCGACATCAGTTCCTTGGCCTTCATTTCCCATGCCTCACCATGACGAGCAAGCTCCTTGAAATGGATTAGGTGCTCGTTGGTATCTGAAAGCCCTAACTGCTCTGCGCCAGCTATGAGTTCCCGGCAATCGTTGAGGGTCATGTACTGATCGCGTTTGCGGGCGGCTTGTTCGATCCATTTGATTTGGCGGGAAACTTGCTCTAAGTGTTCCAGTTCCGGGATTTCCACGTTGAAATTTTTGCCGGATTCGATGAGTTCTTCAATCTCCTGGAGGGGCCGGGTATGTGGGTTCATCAGGGCATTGTTAATATCCTGTTGGAATTTCTCGATTTCGCGGGTTTTCTCTTCCAACGCCGCCATCTGTGGACAGTCGAACGAAAGTTTATCAGCCTCTGCCTGTAGGGCGTAGATGTGTTCAATTCTGCGGACTTCGCGATCGCGATCGTCCAGCTGCGCTGCCTTGGTACTGGCTCTGCGCCAAGCCTTTTCGTTTTTTCTCCGGTTTTGCTGCTTCCGGGTAATGTAGTTGTTGGCTTCTTCAACCCATTTATCGCAACGCTGGACGAAGGCCGCAAGATCTTGAAGGCCAGGCAAGTGGTATGGGATTTTCTCACCTTCATTGAGTAAGTTATGAAGGGCCTTAAGCTGGGGCTTCGGATCATCCTCCAGGGTCTTATCAAGCTTCTCGGACCATGCTTCCGGGATCCTAGCTCGTTCTTGAACTTTCTGCACGAGCGCCTGCAATTCATTGTCACTCATGCGGAAACGCAAGGTATGGCCCGGGCCACACAATTTTTGTGCAAGAGTCTCGCCACAACAGTCATAAGTATCCACGTGTGACAAACAGACGGTTTTGCCTGATTTGTGACAACGGAACTGAGTGAGGTAAGCGTACGCCTTGCAATGTTGGCACTGATAATCATCCTCGGGAAGGTCTTCGTTCTCGACTACAAATTTTGGCTGCGCGTCATCGGTCATGGAATCTGGACCAAACCCAGGGGTGCGAACAGCTATTTCCTTCTGCCGATATAGGAAGGCCGCTCGCTCACCTAATTCTCGAACGCAGGTTCTTGCTAATGCAGGGGCAAGCCACTTTGCTGTGGCAATCGAGGTATCACGCACAGCAGCGGTGAGAAGCAATTCGTCATGAGAGAAGCAGGGGTGTCTGCGGAAGTTCTGAAGACGCTCAACACCTGCTGCACCGTATGGCTCCCAGTCAGCGGGTGCGAAGTTAACTGCTTCATTGAAGTTGAAACCGTGGTTAAAACCGGCATGATATGCCTGGGGGAATGTGAGAACAAATTGACCAGCGCGCTGATCCAGGGCATAGACATTGACGCCGGCCTTGCGGAGCTTGTCTGGTGGCATCAGGGTAACAAGTTGGAAAAGAAGATCTGGTTGACCTTCGAAAAGCTCCGGCACAGCATCACGCATAGCCGCTTCAAACGCTTCCGCGTCTGCACCGGGAATTCCATACCAGGTTTTTGTGGCACCAAAATGTTGGTAGTTAGCCGAATATGCATAGTGATCCTCATTATGCCAGCAGAAAGTAGAGAAGCACATCCCAACATAGACCCAGGGTACAGTCATGCCAGAAATATCGGACTTGATGTAACGGAACAACGAGTCTCCGTAGAAAGGAAGTACGTTCAAGTTCCAAGGATCCGACGAAAATGAATCAAGTGGATTGCGCTCGATAGTAGGGAATCCACTCCCGTGTGTAGTTGAATGAATATCCGCGCCGTATTCAACTTCAACGGTTTCGTGTAGATCAACAACCAGCTTCCAGAATTCAGCCTCCACGTCGTCCTCGGTCTCCCGTCGATGAGTGTTCAGAACTGGATCAAATGGCATTTTAGAAGCGAAGTACTTCTTCTTGAACTCGTTGGCCTTTTCTTGGAACTGCTTCAGTGAGTAGATGCCGCCGTCTTCGAATCCAAATTCCCCCGTGCCTACTAAACACTTGGGGCAGTGCCAGTCATGCTCCGATGGTGTGGTAGTCGATGGATCGAGACACGCTTTGTGATATCCGAGCTCGCAACCATCACATATCAGAATGGATTCCTGATCGTCTGACTTGCCACAAGTCTCGCATTTCTGCTGATAGATCAGTACATGACTCCAATCCAGGGACGAATCCTCTCCTACCTCTCCGGCTGGCTGTGAGCCATCCTTGCGCGCTTTCGGTGGGGCCGGGCGAAGAAGCGACATATGAGAACCTGCAACTGTCGGGAGAGAATCTGGGGAGAACGATTAGCAAAGACTTTCGGGCGAAAACTTTGCCGTTTCTTCGTGATTACACAACGCATACCTTTTTTCAGACGCTTGCTGCGTCTACCACTTCCACCATCGTCTTCACCAGTTTCAGCCTGAGAGCTGGTCTCGCGGCTGATAGCACGCTTCAGACTGTCCCCCTCTTGACCGTTGATGGGCGTCGATATGAAAGTATGCTCTGAAATGGCTTTCGGTGTTGACTCCCCGTTCTCCCCCTCGCGCTTGATTGGCGGGCCGTTGTTCACAGAGGTGAACGGGGAGTGATTAACGGCGGTAAACCCACCAAGGCCGGAATTTACCGGAGTAAAGCCTGCGGCGGCAGGCCTTGAAGGAGGAGGAGGGGTAGGCTCAATGGGGGGTGTCGGCTTCTCTGGGGACTTTTCCAAAGGAGTATGTGCCATCGGGGTATACGGCTTGGGGGTATGCGAAGCAGCCATACGAGGGAGACTGGGAGTGTCGTCGCGGATTTTGGAGGGCGTGCCATTCTCCTCCATCATGGGCTTGTGATTCATGGGGGATTGCAGAGGCGAAGGGGTATATGGACCTCCATGCTCGAGCTCAAGTTGTTGCTGAACACCGGGTTTCGCCCGGGCCAAGTATTCCTCATATGGCTGCAAGTAGCGCTGGTAGGAGTTTTTGAGCGAAGTGGATAGGGAGGACATGATTTTCCCGCTGTATCCAAGGTCGCGACCAATCTCTGCCCATTTCTTCGTCTTGCAGACGGATTCAAAACCACCACGAGTCTCAACTGCCTTTTTGAGTTTGTAGAGATCCAATGGGCGCTTATCAACACTGGGTAGCCGGCTATAATTTGTCCCGTGTTGCTTGTGAAACATGGCGAGCCCATCGACGTAATTCATATTCGCGCGGTTTCCTGGTTAAAGTGTCAGAATCGGACCGTCTTAGCAGCTGGCGCAGTCTGATCTGCTGAATGTGGGGCCTTACCTCCTTCGACAGAATTGAGCTCCTGTCGGCGGGTCTTGAAGTGGAAGCGCTATGTCCATTGTCAGAGTTATTCTCATGCGAGAAGCGACTATGAGCGACTCAAAGAAAAGACGATTCCTACCTCTGTATCAATTGCGAAAGTCGGCTGCCAGCCCTCTGGTGGAATCACACGACAGATACCATATTTCTTGCCTTCCGGTGCAATCTTTTGGATGTATGCCACTGGGTCTTTGAATTCTTCCTCTGTCGGACGGAAGGTTGGGGCTTCTGGGATGCCGTGGGGACGAATGCGCTTGGATGGCTCTCTGGGGTTGTTCGGCTGACCACGGCGTTCCACGGTAGAAAGATCCAGAGGCGCTGACCTGCGAGCGCTCAGGGGTACATTATGGGAGTGCGACGGATGGGTGCTCGAGGACCGGGTCGGTTGACTTCCGGCCGACGAGGTTGCCCCGGCAGAGGCCGGAGCTCCCATTGTTGAAAATAGGGTGGACTGTTGAGAAATATGTCCAGGTAGGCGCGTCTGTTTGAGGGAATTTGATTAACAATGGCTGTAATGCGACGAAGACAGGGCGTGGTAGATATCAATGAGGGCGGCTGCCCGCGTCCTGCGATCTAAAGGAAGGGCGAAGGAGAGACGAACCAGAGGATTTGAGATAACGAATGGTTCAAATAAGATAGGAGCAACTGGATACAAGAGTGACCGGGCAAGAAGATAAGTAAAAGAAAGACCCAAATCGCCGAGAGGAAAGAAGGATAGATGGGATAGAAACCTTAGAGAGTGGAGGAGAGATTATGTGCAGTATCAGTACAGATCGACTGGGGTGGTACTCCGGAAGTATTGTCATGTCCCTTTTGTGTGGGCAACCCGTAGGCAAGGAACCAATGAGTGACCTGAGAGGAACCTTTGACCCGGCCGTGATGGTACCGATCAGTACGGTACAGAAGTTACGGTAAGAATGAGCTAATCGAAGCTCAGGTACCGCTTACGCCCTGGATTTCACCCGAAAAGTAGGTACATCAATGTAATTATACTGCAACGCTGCAAACGGGGACATCATACGGTGTCCTCCTCCATTACCGCAGTTACCAATTTAGGCACGTCTCTCGAGGGACGCTAGTCGAAACCCATGGGAGGTATTTAGGAGCCCAATAATACCTATACGTGGTGGGTATATACATGCCTAGTGTCTTGTGACACATCATATTGATAGAGGATGAGCCTCGGATATTCTCTAGCGAAGGATATTAGTGATATTAGTTATGTGAGTGATATTAGTCCACTGATATTAAGGACACCAACCTGAAATAGACCTGGTCCCTGTGGTCCACCAGTTTCATCAATAAGAAGTGTACAACTACATACCCTGTTCCTCATCGGATATGTATTCTCCCTTAACGTTGTCTCACTGATATCCATGCTTATTCCCAGGTTTTAACCTTTATAGGTACATAGTGTCCCCAAGAAAGTGCATTTTGAGAATTGCCTACCTACATATAGTATTGTCTAATATGATTATTCACGCTACTTCTCTCGAACATATAATATACCTCCATAGATGTGACCCCAGACTATAATTGGAGAGGAAAAGAACAGGGAAAAATGGCAATCATGTGATCCGATGCTGATCTTACTCCGTACCGTCGGGACCCGCACGGATTCGATATGCAGAGCTAATTTCAAGCACCGAACAAGCCTAGTAAACATCTGAACGTGAGATGAAACCAAGAATCTCCAAATCAGACAATATGGAAGGGTCCGAACCCCCCAAGCCAATCCCAGCCTATTACTGCTGTTATCTCCTTCGGTCGACAGCCCGACATGCTTCGTTGTACATCGGCTCGACACCAAACCCGATCAGACGACTCTCTCAGCACAACGGTGTCGCCAAAGGTGGGGCTAAACGAACCGCTCGGGATAAATTACGCCCATGGGAAATGACCCTGGTCGTTGAGGGTTTTATGAACAGAGTCGGCGCGCTACAATTCGAGTAAGTCGCAGGTGCATTGTTTGTTTATATATATTGCGTCTCAAATTCTCATTGCGCGTAGATGGGCTTGGCAACACCCGGAAAGATCCCGGCACCTGGATCCCGAGGTAGATCCTGAGGCTCTGAAAGCGAACACGAATACAAAGACAGGAAAGCCCAAACCAAAACCCCGTGCGCGGACTAGGAGATCCTTGACAGCGCATTTAGAGGATTTGCACTCTTTGCTTCGTTCGACTTATTTCTCTCGTTGTCCATTGCGGGTTCGTTTCTTCCGCGCCGATGTTTATCGCGTTTGGCGAGGTTGGAGTGATCGCGTGAATGGTCAACTCCCGGAAAATATTAAAATTATATTAGATGGCGACAACCTGACAAAAGCGCCAGTTACTAAGCCAGACGATGAACTCGCACCCGTCGGAAGTATCAACGAGTTATCAGTTGACTATACCAGACTTGAAGATTGCCTCGAAAAGTCTATGTTCATGCTGGAAGATCCAGAGGACTTGCAGTGTGCGGTCTGTAAACAATCAATCGCTCCGGAGAAGGAACAGATAGTAGTTTGTCCACATCCAAATTGTCGTGGCACGAGTCATTTATTATGTCTATCTACAAAATTCCTCGACGCAGCCAATGAACCAGATCTCCTGGTGCCAGCCCAAGGATCCTGTGCATCATGTGAAAAGAACGTGCAATGGCCAGCAATAATGCGTGAACTGAGTTTTCGCAACCGAGCAGAAAAAGAGGCGCGCGCAATCATCAAAAAGAAAGAAAAACGCGTGCGCAAAGAAGCTGTTGCAATTGAGACATCTTCGGGACCTCGGTCGTCTTCAATCGAACCAGGATCATTGCCGGAGGGACTTGCCCAAGATGACCTTGGACCCAATTGGTTCGAGGAGGTCGATATGGAGTCTGACTCTGATTTCGAATCTCGACTAAAGCACCATACAACCCGTGAACCTCCATCAAAGCTTGAGATTGTGATTGAAGACAGCGACTGGGACGATGCAGAACTCGTGGAATGAGAAATAAGCCAAAGCAAGTCCAGCAATTAATTGGTAAGAGGCTCCAACCTTCTTAAAGCACTAGGTGGATCGAGGCGCGCAATGCAACTGGCAACGGCCCCTTGTATCTCCTGTGATACTTCCTCGATTGATTTCCCCGCGTCGATAATGGCAACATCCTCCTGCTTCTCCAATATCGTTCGGAAGAGCTCCCGCACACGTGTTTGCATGGTCTCATTTTCATATCGCTCTGCTCCAAACCCACCACGCTTTGCTGCTTCTTCTGGCGAAATGCTGAGGAATAGGCAGATATCTGGACGCGGCAGACCAATTTCAGGCTGCCATGCCCATTCCAGTGATAGTGTCGGGTTGGCCTTTGCGGCGGAGTAGACGACACCGGAATATGAGTAGCGATCTACAATGACTGTGGTTCCGTTTGCGATATCTTCTTCGATACTCTTGGCAACCTCCCAACGGTTTGCCGAGAAGAGGAGATGGATTGAATGGTCGTCCTGATGCGATGAGCCGCGTAGATAGCTATCAATCAACTTTCCGATGGGCGTTGTCCTATCTGGAGGATACTGTCAGACCAATGGGATGTATGATAAACGGATAATGAAATACCTGGGAATCGAATGTATTTGACTACATGTCCATCTTGCGAGAGGTAATCGCGTAGCATCTCACACTGACTCGATTTGCCAGCTCGATCGAGTCCCTCGACGACAATGAGAGCTCCGCGTCGCGTCGGCTGCGCTGAAAGACCCATCATGGTTCGTTATATAGATATCGAATCACTTGTAAATCCAAAGTAAATAGATCAATATCCTGGCAGTGCAATCTTAAATAAATGCCAATAGTCCAGTATCCGTTGCTAATGAAGAGAGACGAGGGCGATGTTTATCGGGAAATCCAATTTCTCCTGGCCGATAAGGACAAGATCGATGCCGCTCCAACATGGACTCTCAGTAACCACCAGCGCCATGGACCAAGCGACGTCCTCGTCCTCAGCGATGAAGTTCAGTGTTCTGTCATCAACTGCTCCAGTCCTTGCGCCTCGAGTAGGCAAGTTGGCCATTCCAGGCCGAAAGACCATCACAACGCCGCATCATGTTCCGCTCACTTCGCGGGGCACAGTCCCACACGTTGCGCACGACGTGATGCGCGAGCACACTGCAATTAATAGCATATACGCCGGATTGGAAGATTGTAGGTGAAATGCAACAGAGAGGGCGACGGTTTCCCCCACTTGTCTTTGACAAAGCTGACACCATATGCCCCTCGGGGCATGGAATCAGTCATCGCGAACAAGAGCCCCGCTGTATACAAAACTCCCGTCGCGGATCATGAGTCTCCATTGAAAAAATTCATATGTATGCCAGAGGACCTGCCGTTGATCCTTGGCCCACGGCGATTCCCACCGATACCATGCCCGCCCGCGAACACATCGACCTCCATCGCCCTACTAACCTCAATTGGGTTCACCCAGCTCACTGCCCCGGACTACGTGAAGGCTGTGCAAAAGTTGAAACCGGAAATTGCTGTTGGAATGGTAGACCTGGCGAACAAGGAACCAGGATCGAAGAGGCGGGCCAAAATGGTTGATCGAACACATGCGTGGACTCGCGATGCACTGGAGCAGCTCTATGGGCCCTCTGTAGCAGAAGAGAACAAATCAAAGAGCGCGTATTTTGCACCTATCCTCCCGCTCGATAATGCGCAGCAGTCTCTTTATTTAGATGATTTGGAGAGCGAGTTCAGATGGGATATATCTGGACTGGCACTATATCAGTCTGCCTCGCTGGGATTCGTTCCAGAGTCGTTGGCTAATATGCCTCGGCTGCTCTTCAGTGAGCCTGACACACCGCACGATATTCTGCGTGAAATATCGCTGGGAGCAGATCTTCTGACTACCCCTCTACTGGGTGCATCGTCCGATGCCGGAATCGCGATGCAATTCGTCTTCCCCGTGCCAGCTGCTCTACAGGATGTTGGCGCCCAATCGCAGCCTCTAGGCCTTGACTTTTGGAAACCAGATCATGCTACAGACACATCGCCCATCAGCGAGGGATGTCCATGCCATGCTTGCAAGAATTACAATCGTGCCTATATCCACCACCTGTTGCAGGCGAAGGAGATGACAGCATGGGCGCTGCTTCAACTGCACAATTTCCACGTCATGGATGCTTTCTTCGCTGGTGTTCGGGAAAGTATCCAGCGCGGGTCCTTCGACCAGGATGTTCAGACATTCAACCGCGTTTATGCCTCGGCAATGCCAGAGAGCACTGGGCAGGGCCCTAGGTATGTAAATTTTGAATACATTTCGACCCAGAAACTGGATGAATAAAAAGCCTCGGTCAACGCTAACTTCTTTTCAGATTGCGTGGATATCAATTGCCAGCCAACGGACCTAATCAACCACGCCGAATGCCCAAGGTATATGGCCTGCTTGACGATGCCATGCAGAAATTCGCCGAATCCCAGTCTGAAGTTGCTACTCCAGACACCGGTGCGAGCGGACTTGAGGAGCACGGATTTGCGAAGAAGGTGTGATCGAGCGTCCATATTCGACGAACACTTGCATGAGAAACGGTACTTGTTAATAGAAGCATCTGCTTAGCAATTGGCGTATAAAATAAATCAATTATAGCACAAAACAATACAGCATACATGCGCGCAAATTCGTAATATTCATCTCAAATGGAATGGGGTCAAGACTAGTGTACAGAATGCAATCCAGATTTTATGCCATTCATATCTCATATGACCAGGCTTGCCCTTGTTTATCCGTCAACTATCAAAAAACTCATTGAAGCAGGGTATTTCTTCATTTGGAGTTAGGAAGAGGCAGACTTAGGCTTCCTCGCCCGCTAGGACCCGCCACATCCACTTAACCTCGTCCTCCTCTTCCTTGGAGCCACGCTTGGTGCCGGCGCCGAACTGCTGGCCGACGACACAGACTAGCCAAGAGTCATTCTTGGTTGTGTCGAGGAAGGTTTCAGTGGGGGATCCTCGGGGATAGATGCGTCGCCATTCGTCCCAGATTCTGAAAGCCTCCTCACCCCAAGCGCGGAAGCTGACCTCCTCGATAATTGTGGGAGTGACGATCTCCTTGCCACGGAAAACACCCCAGGTAACGGCGTTGACGCTCTCAGGGTTGGAGCCAAGGTCATCGAGCTCCATTTCAGAGGGCTGAGTGGGGAGCGAAGATTCGAAGTCGCCATTGATATTAGTTGCGAACCAGGTCAGCTTGTCATGGCCGTGCTTCGCGAACATTGGCTTTAGGATGTTGGTGTAGTCATTGTTTGAGCAGAAGAATTCCACAAATGGTTTTTGGAAGACGAAACCTTCTCGTTGGGGACCCCAGCCAAAGATAGGGTGGTCGTTGTGCACACCATTCACTGCGGGCTGCGAAGCCAGTGTCCACCAACCGCGGCCATCAATGAGCTTCAGCAGCTCCGGACGAATCAGCTCGGTCTCAGCGTTCAAGCCATCGCCATCTTCCTCGGCACCTCCCTCTGACCACGGAACCATATGGAGCTCACCCGATACGTGGCGCCGGAAAAGTGTGCTCATGTCCTTAGCGTCCACCGGATGGCCCCAAAGTCGACGGGCGGCGTTGGCAGTCACATGGAGTGAGGGACCGTAACCGTCAATCTCACCGAAGGCGGGTGAGCGGGCATCACCCCATCGTCCGTTGGGGAAGTCATCCCATGTTGCTTCTCTGCCAAGCGCACCGAGACCCTCTGAGATGAGCAGAGTGGTGCTTCGGTTGGGTGGTAGGGCAGGCATGCCTGCGCTGTCTGCGCGGGCTTCGTGGACGGAGTCTTGTGATGATTCATGGACAGAGAGCTTGTCCACAATGACCCGATTGTGGGGTTGTGAGTTGATAGAGGACGCACGCCGTCTTCGGACACGTCCGGGGAAATCTAGAGGGATCGACGCGGGGTCCTCCTCGATAGCAAAGTCTCCAGCATCCGAATAGGCTGGAATCAAGTCGCATTGTTCCAAAATGAACGATACTGTCTTCTCCAGGTTCAGGGTGTAGAAGTGGAATCCTCGCGGGCCAGGACAGCGAATATCTCTGATACCCCCCACAATCTCGCTGACAATGTCCACACCTGCACGCTTGACAGCATCGTCGTCATGCTTCAGCTCTTCCATTCGTTTAGCAATGGGTGGTGGGATTGTGACATGGCTGAGCTTTGTTACTCGGGTCAGAATCTTGTAACTGTGAATAGGCATCAAGCCTGGAATGATAGGAATAGTCTTGAAAGCACCAGATTCATGGTTGCGTAGCATATCCTCGAACTTCTGGTAAGCCTCAATATCGTAGGTAAGTTGAGTCATGATGAAATCTGCCCCAGCCAATGTCTTTTCAACAAGGTAAGGAATATCCCTCGCCGGATCCTGGACATCCTGGAACGAATCGGCAGGGTGACCCTCTGGGTACGCAGCAACACCAACACAGAAGTAGTCACCATGTGTCTGGCGGATGTACCGCACCAGATCAACAGCGAATGTGAAATCCTTGTTGCTATCATCCTCTCCGTGCATATTGTATTCCTCACTGCGAGGTGGGTCTCCTCGCAGAGCCAGAATGTTGCGGATTCCAAGAACCTTAGCTTCATCTAGAGCCATATCCACCAGTTTGCGGCTCATGTTGGTACATGTCAGATGTAGAACAGTCGTCAGCTGTAGTTGACGCTGGCATACTTCCGCCAGCTCGAGGGATCGGGCTGCTGTGCTACCACCGGCACCCCAAGTGACGGTGACGAACAGTGGACGGAGTGCCTGAGCCATCCGCTCCAGACGCGCGGACAGGTTTGCAAAACCCTGTCAGATTCCATATTAGCAAATCTCCACGATATGTCCAACACGCGGGGTAACCCCCACCATCCGGGTCTTTGGAGGGAAGAACTCCAAAGAAAAGTAGTTGGCATCTGGCGGCAGAGCCGCGATCTTCTCGGTGATCTTCTTCTCCATTGCGTCCTTTGAGTGTATGACTCGGCAATGGGAGGGGTTGGATGAAGAAGAGAGGATTCGGGCAAAAGTGGACCATGTCACCATCTGCTCCAATCGCATCGGGAACTATGATGTCGACAGCTGCCGAGTGGCCATGTCGCATTCAGAATCTACTCCAAATACACTACTTGTATATAAAGGCTTAAGCTACTTCCCATATGCAAGGGGTGGCTACCTTGTTCTGATGCTCAAAAGTTGCCAAAGAAAAAGGGCCCAGCGTTGGATATGACTCAGCATGGCCATCGCCCGGCGCGGCATCTCAAGATCGACAAGTTGAACATACATTGGACTGGTTTGCAATTCTGTACATTGGCCATTGGTCTGGTCACTCTGATTACATAGAAAATCTCCTTTGAACTGCATGTTCCTATTTTCCTCACGAAAGCATGGCCGCCCGTCCACCAAACTTTTTGCGTTACTTCCGTCTCCAAGCAGCTCGACACAATAAACCGCATGCGTCACGACGAGCTATTTCCACTCCTCCTTCACAGCCCCCAAAGCCATCGCAAGCGACGCAAGCGAGTCCCAATGACCCCAGTTCTCGTCTGCGCAAGTTCAATAACCGCCTTCCGCGCTTTCTCCGCAAATATACGACACCTCTATTAGGCGCACCCGTCACCCATATCACCTCGTTCTTAATCCTTCATGAAATCACGGCCATCCTTCCGCTATTTGGCCTAGTTGGTGCATTTCATTATGGAGCTTGGATGCCAGACCTTTCTTCAGAGACAGGCGAGTCCAATGCCTTTGACGAGGGAGCTGCGCGCTTCGGCCGCTGGCTGAAGAAGAAAGGCTGGGTGGACGAGGCAGATGTGAATACTGTCGCGGAACACGAGACAACGGGAGAGAAACGGACCGAACGCGCAGGGGTGCGGTTGGTACTTGAATTTGCAACGGCGTATGCGATCACCAAGGCACTATTGCCATTACGATTGGCGGCGAGTGTTTGGGGTACGCCGTGGTTTGCGAAGGCAATCTTCACGCCTACGGCTAATCTAGCCAAACGGCTCTTCAGAAAGAGTTGAGCCACTCGAGCATTGTCATAATACCAGATCATACTATGTATAGAGCATATAAATTTGTATATTCTTTATTTTCCCTCAGGGCTTCTTCCTCAGAACCGCCGCTTTATTCTATGCTAGAAGTTGTTGAGTAAGAGACCCCTCGGACCCATTCACTTTAGTGACGAGAAATTTACTCGTAAACCCAAGCGGCCTGGGCAGAGGTGTACTTGAGGACCTCGGAGGCACCGAACCAGAGAGCGATCTCCTTCTTGGCGTTCTCGACGGAGTCGGAACCGTGGCAGACGTTGCGGCCGACATCCTAATGAAGGTGTTAGCATGGATGTATGTGACAGTCGAGCGTGGGGGGGGGGGGGGTCATCTTACGATGGCGTAGTCACCACGGATGGTACCGGGGGCAGAGGCCAGGGGGTTGGTGGCACCGAGGAGAACACGGCCGGTCTTGACGGCGTCCTTGCCCTCCCAGACCATGGCGCAGATGGGGCCGCTCAGCATGTCTAGGGTTGTATTAGTGCACTGTCATCCGCGGAATGCGCCGGGCGAGGGAACTCACAAGCGACGAGACCCTTGAAGAAGGGCTTGCCGGCGAGATCAGCGTAGTGCTTCTCGAGGTGCTCCTGGCTGGGGGAGGTGAGCTTCATGGCAACGAGCTTGAAGCCACGGTTCTCGAAGCGAGAGATGATGGGGCCGACGAGTCCACGCTGGGTGTCGTTAGTAGGTGTTGTTCAATTGCGCGAGCTCTTTACGGTCCGCGTTGCAGCTGCATCCATACCTGGACACCATCGGGCTTGATGGCAATGAAACTAGAGCAATTGGTTAGCTTTGGCCGGCAATGAGGGGTAATGGGAAGTAGAAAAGATGGAAGATAGATTGAAGAATGGTTTGGGGTACGTACGTCTGTTCCTCGTTGGCGGACATTTTGAATGTATGTGACCAAATAATAAAGCAAGTGGTATGAAGTAGGAAGAGAGCGGGAAGAGGGGAAGATTAAATAGAGGCTGTTAAAAAATTCGGGCTCTGCCGTTTCGGTCGGTGATTGGTGGCCGGAAGGAGGGGTGTTTCTGCCCGAATGCTGAGGCCGTCACCTCTCGACCTTGCCATACAATTGCATAACATTGCTCTCTAACACGGGTTTGCCGGTTCTGTATGGAGGACTTGATACGTATCTCATTCTGGACAACCATAAAGCGTTCACTCGTTGCTTCAACAGGCCCTGATACAAACCAGAAGTTCTATATCCATGCCAAGGTCTTTGACAAGGCTATTTTTGGCTGCATACTCCGTACTCCGTACTCCGATTGGACTCGTCTTCACTCATACCTCAGAGCTCGTTCATTATTAGGGAGTACGGAACATTCCATACATTCTAATTGATGGGCCCTAGTATCAGCCAATTTCTATAAATTGACGCGTTAGCAGTCTAGCCACCCGACTATTGGTCACTCGCAGGAATCACTTTCGACCCCCTGAGCTAGCTAGGTAGATAGCCCGGATCCACCCATTCCCTTTCTTGAGCCTTCGGGACAAGCGTATATACAATGACTCGATCTACACGACCCATCGCATCTGTTTTGAATTATACTGCCAAATTCCGTTCGTGTCAATTCGCGACCAAAGGATGGAATCAAACCTACAGCCAGTCTTGTGCTCAGCGCTTTCCCCTGAAGTCAGATAGATCAATATGCACTACTGTTCGGCCTAAATTGAATGTCCCACGCTCGTTCTCCACTTCCGGTTTCGAAATGCTTGACCATTTGGTGCCAATTGAAGAGGAGACGCTGCCTACATACAGCCCGAGAGGTACTATCCAGCTCACATGGGCGAGGTCTTGAGCGATCGATACCAAATAGTCACAAAGGTTGGATATGGTGGATCATCAATGGTCTGGCTTGCTCGTGATTTGAAGTATATGTTATCCCAATCGAGGGGGATTGTCAACGGCTAACCTCGCCAGAACTGAATCACAGTATGTCGTTCTAAAGGTCTATCTCACCGAAACCAATCGGAATCATGAGATCGAGGTATATGAATGTGTAGATGCCACGCAAACAGAACATCTGGGTAAAGCCTGTATACGCAAACTTCTGGACCATTTCCACCTTGACGGACCACATGGCCGTCACGTTTGCCTTGTTCATCAACCACTAGGGTTCAGTCTATAAGACTACTTATTTTTCCTTCCCGGGAGGGTTATGGCATTTAAATCGTTGAAAGCGTGCCTCCGTCAGCTTATTGCAACTCTAGATTCCCTTCACACTGAGGCACGAGTCATTCATACCGGTAATTGCTGAAAGATCAAAACAAGGGTTATGTCGATGACTGACCATTACAAAGATTTGCAACTAACGAACTTGTTGCTACCCGGAAACGATACATATCTTTCAAAGGCTGAACAATCGGAAATGAACTGTCCTACCGCCCGCAAAGTTTTGGATGATGGGCGCAAGATTTACACCAGTCAGCTCATTGTTCCCGGCAACGGACTACCGCTTCTCAGTGACCTCGGCGAATGCAGATTGCTCGACCAAGCGAACAGCGGTGAGATTATGCCCAAAGCTTACAGGGCGCCTAAGGTCATTCTCAAAATGAGTTGGGACTTGAAGGTGGACATCTGGAATGTGGGCATGCTAGTAAGAAAAGCATCATGAGCAACATTGTTTGATCTGATCCAAAGTATTGATCAGTCTACTAATCCTGGGATATCGTATCCACTCGGCGTCTTTTACAAGGATTGAATGCAGCCTAAATCTTTGATGATCGCGTTCACATTGCCGAGATGATCGCGGTACTTGGACCCCCGCCGCCAGATTTTGTTTCAAGAAGCCCCATCGGTGGTGTGTTTTAGGGCAAGAACAGTAAGCCCCCTGATACTCTTAGACCATTGGACAAAGCATCCTGATAAGTTTCAACTTTGCAGGCACTTGGAAGGACCTGGCCCCTATTCCACACACAACACTGGAGAGTTTAGGAGTTCGAATCAAAGGGGAGGATAAGGAAGGCTTTTATCGATTTTTGCGGAAAGCATTGCAATGAAGACCAGAGGATAGACCCACTGCTTGTGAACTTCTGAATGACGAGTGGTTGCTCGAAGGATTGGATTTCTCCGATCATCAACAAGCGCAGTGAAGTCTAGATGACGTAGAAATTAGGCAGCTGCTGGCGTAGAAGCCGACGAGAAACACTCGAAGTAACTTCTATCTAGCATTGCAAATAAAGATCGATGCTGTCGATGTTCATGGATTCGAACGTTGATGTTGTTCGCGAGACCCAAGCGATTGAGTGTATAGTGGATGGGCGCTGATTGGCTGAAGGACACAGTGTTCCAAGCGGTTTTGATAGGCCCAGAACCCAAATCTGGTTGCCTTTCTGCCTGAGGTG
The DNA here is from genome assembly GCA_027569675.1 of Penicillium crystallinum. Lineage (NCBI taxonomy): Eukaryota > Fungi > Ascomycota > Eurotiomycetes > Eurotiales > Aspergillaceae > Penicillium > Penicillium crystallinum. The sequence continues at coordinate 166,148 of JAPDKR010000051.1, forward strand.
TCTTACCCCAGCTCAGGCCAGCTTGTAGCTTCTGTTGATGGTATCTCCACCTCTAAATGCAGGTCTCCCATTGATAACCAACGCCATTCTATCAGGGATTGAGGGTCTCTGATTGATCATCACATTTATCTCACCATGGCCAGGAGTCCACCTGCGCCCCGTTGGGCATTGTTGCTCTCTTTGGCTATCCTCATCGGATGCATTGTCGTCCCCGGCTGTACGACTACCTTCTACCAACTTCACTCACCAAATTACGAGCTGCCCGGAAGACTAATCCCTCTTATTTGAACAGTGGCTGTCAAGCACATGGACTTTAAGACCTGTAATCAATCCGGATTCTGTAAACGAAACCGCGCCTACGCCGATAACGCCTCCGCCCAAGGAACTTTGTGGAGCTCACCCTACGACCTTGATCCCGCCACCATACATTTCAAAGATGGCCTATTCACCGGAGTTATCGTCAAAACAACCACCGCCAATGAGAAGGTCCGGTTACCTCTCACAGTGTCATTCTTGGAATCGGGAGCCGCTCGTATTGTGGTGGATGAAGAGAAACGACTGAAGGGCGACATTGAGATGCGACATGGGAGCCAAGCAAACAAGAAGCGGTATGATGAAACCGAGAAGTGGGTTATTGCGGGTGGTTTGACCATCAGCAAGTCGGCCACGTTGAATGCTCAGAGCGAGACTGGGTTCACCAACATTCTATACGGACCAAATGATAAATTCCAGGCAATCATCCGCCATGCGCCATTCGGAGTCGAGTTTCAACGAGATGGGCAAACTCATATTCAGTTGAATCACCAGGGTCTGTTGAACATGGAGCACTGGCGGCCTAAAGTGGACGGCAAAGAGGGCGAGTCTGGAGAGGACGAGAGCACCTGGTGGGAGGAGACATTTGGCGGAAACACGGACTCGAAGCCACGCGGTCCTGAGAGCGTTGCTCTTGATGTCACTTTCCCCGGCTACACTCATGTGTATGGTATTCCTGAGCATGCAGATACGCTATCGCTCAAGGAAACCCGTGGTGGATCTGGCAACCACGAGAACCCTTACCGCTTGTACAATTCCGATGTTTTCGAGTATGAACTTGAAAGCCCGATGACCTTGTACGGAGCTATTCCGCTTATGCAAGCTCACCGCAAGGGCTCAACTGTCGGCGTCTTCTGGCTGAATGCAGCAGAGACTTGGATTGATATTGTCAAGTCGAGTCCTTCCTCCAACCCGCTTTCCTTGGGCGCCCGCTCGAAAACAGACACTCAGACTCATTGGATCTCAGAATCTGGTCGGATCGATCTGTTCGTCTTCCTGGGACCTTCGCCGAACGACATCAGCAAAACATATGGCGAGCTCACCGGATATACACAATTACCCCAACAGTTCGCTATTGGCTATCACCAATGCCGTTGGAACTACGTTACAGACGAGGACGTCAAAGAGGTCGACGCCAAGTTTGACAAGTACCAGATTCCGTACGACGTTATCTGGCTCGATCTTGAATATACGGATGACCGTAAATATTTCACTTGGGACCCCCTCACCTTCCCCGATCCTAAGGGTATGCAGCAAAAGCTGGATGAGACTGAGCGGAAGCTGGTGGTTTTGATTGACCCTCACATTAAGAATACAGATAAGTACTTCGTCTCTGAGGAAATGCGAAGCAAAAGTCTTGCAGTTCTGAACAAGGATGGCGATATCTATGATGGATGGTGCTGGCCTGGCTCGTCAAACTGGGTGGATTGCTTCAACCCTGCTGCACATGCTTGGTGGGCTACCCTTCACAAATTTGACAAGTTCAAGGGATCGCTTCAGAACCTGTTCATTTGGAACGACATGAACGAACCCTCTGTCTTCAATGGTCCTGACATGACCATGCCCAAGGATAACCTGCACTACGGTAACTGGGAACATCGTGATATTCACAATGTCAACGGTCTTACTCTTCTGAACGCTACCTACAAAGCAATGCTGGAGCGCAAGAAGGGAGAGGTGCGTCGGCCTTTCATCCTGACACGTTCGTACTATGCTGGTGCCCAGCGTGTATCTGCTATGTGGACCGGAGATAATCAAGCCACCTGGGATCACCTGGGAGCTAGTCTCCCCATGGTCTTGACCAATGGTATCGCTGGCTTCCCCTTTGCTGGTGCAGACGTCGGAGGATTCTTCCACAATCCCGATAAGAGCCTCTTGACGCGGTGGTACCAGACAGGTATCTGGTATCCCTTCTTCCGTGCGCATGCTCACATTGATACTCGTCGCCGTGAGCCGTATCTGATCAGCGAGCCGCAGCGGTCCTATATCGCCCAGGCAATCCGTCTGAGGTATCAGCTTCTGCCTGCTTGGTACACCGCCTTCCATGAAGCATCAGTCAATGGCACACCGATCGTCCGCCCTCAGTACTACGTGTTCCCAGAGGATGAGCAAGGCTTCGCCATTGATGATCAGCTGTACCTTGCTGCGACCGGTCTTCTCGTGAAGCCTGTTGTACAAGAGAACACCTTCAGTGCAGAGGTTTACATTTCCGACGATGAGAAGTACTATGATTACTTCGATTTCACCGTCTATCAAGGTGCAGGAAAGAGACACACTGTCCCCGCACCAGAGGAGAAGGTGCCTGTCTTGATCCAGGGCGGACACATCATCCCCCGCAAGGACCGTCCTCGTCGCAGCAGTGGTCTCATGCGATGGGATCCATACACATTGGTCATCACCCTCGACAAGAATGGTGAGGCGGAAGGCAGCCTCTACGTGGATGATGGTGAGACCTTTGACTACGAGCGTGGCGCCTACATTCACCGCCGCTTCAACTACCGCGAGTCGGTGTTGTCCTCGGAGGACATTGGAACCCAGGGACCCCAGACTGCCGAATACCTCAAGACCATGGCTGGTGTGACAGTTGAGCGGGTGGTCGTTGTTGACCCCCCTGTCGAATGGAAGGCCCGGAACACCGTCACTGTGATTGAAGACGGGGTCAAGGCAGGTTCCATGGCTTCGCTGGAGTTCTATGAGCAGGAGAGCGGAAAGGCATCCTACGCGGTGGTGAAGAAGCCGAATGTCGGCATTGGAAAGACATGGCGGATTGAGTTCTGAGCGTTATCTTTCCCCTTTGCACCATACATGTAGACATTATTTACATTGGAAGTTTATAGCACTGCATGTAAATGGCTTTTTGTAGGTCATTTGATCATTTACTCTATCTCGTTTCACTCTTTGCAAGTCCTAAACAACGTGGGCCTCTTTGTGAGATTCCACTAACATGTCCAAGGCGATAGTGGAGTTCGCAATATGATGAATCTGATTCCTTCTTTTTGCAACGATTATATTACACTTATTTGCTACCTATTTCATCAACCAGCCAAGTGGTCGAGCAGTAACTCGGCTAACGCATCTTCCTTGGTCTAGTGGTGATGATTTCCGCTTGTCATTAACACCGATAAGCGCGGGAGACCGGGGTTCGATTCCCCGAGGGAGAGATTTCTTTTTATTTTTTGCCGTTCTTTTTGATCATACTAGATGTCTTTTTTTTGTATTGTTTCCAGTCGATCTGGTCTTGCTGCCTTTACTTCCCCTCTGCTTTGACTAAACATGTACCTCTGTGTCGGTGATAATAGCGCATAGTGGGGGTGGGAAGATGCTATGTCCACCATCTGCCGCCAAGAGCATAGATGCTTCTCACAAGATGCATATATATTTGGGGCCTCTCCACTTACAGGTAATGCAGGATCGGAATTAAATCTGCGGTAAAAACGGCCATCGGCTTTCAACATTTTAGCTAGCAGTGAGCCTTTGGCTATAGGCTACTAACAATCACCGGTATCTAGGTTGTTCACAACATACCTAGTCACTAATTTAAGGCTTTAGAGCTATATATTCTCTCTTTATCAATGGTGAAGCTATACTGGTCACCCAAAAGTGGAATTTTTCATGGATCAGTCCGATAGCCAAGGTTTGTAGGGATCAACAACTTAGGACATGGTTTCTACGGCTTCGTTCAATGACGAAGCTTTCAACTCAGCTGGAATTTGATTTTGATTATAAGGTACCCCCAGTGACTACATCTGATAGCTTAACCTCAAAGTAGATGGTTCACTTTGCCCAGTTATTATAAGAGTTATGAGTAGAAGCATGCCTGAGCCATTGCTTGGCGACTGTCATTTGACCGTCACTCTCAATGGATAGATAGAATAGATCCATACCTAACTACACATTATCTGAAGCTTGAGAATATTACGAATGCCCAGCACAAGTGTACGTACCCACGCTCGCTATTTGAGCTTATCCGAGCACTTCCCATTCTGTATATCTCCTGCCGACCACAAATGAGCACAAGCTAATCGTGCCATCTCATCACGACCTGATTTGCCCTCGCCAACATCCCACTGCATATAGCGATGATCGTTTACCTAATGTAAACAATGTGGACCATTTAGAAGTAAGGAGCACAGAAAATGACACTCTCGATACTTTGTGTTCGTGACTTTTCACAGACGTTGATCGGCAGTCTTCTTGCGTGGGCATTGCATATCACCCTGTTCGTATGGGTGCATACGACGTTGTATTCAGGAAGTTGTCTCATTGCATCAGCTCTCGGATCGCACCGACAACCCCACGTCCAAGAGTAGGTGGAGCACTACTTGCCAAGTACTAGTGGACTGCATTGGGAAAAGGCAGCCACAATGAGTTTGCACGTTCGGCCCCCAGGATATGATGTCACATATAAGATCAAGGGCTACCGAGTCTGATGATCAATCTGTGCGTACGGAGTACGCCATGAAGACATGCGTAATGCAGTCTTGGGACTTGGCAAGCGGGCAGAACACGGAGATTTTATATAGTCAGAACTGGCTCTGGAGATGTGAGATGTGTGATTGAATTTGTCGAAGAAATGAAGAGGGTAACTTAGCCTAGAATACCTTGCCCTGGGGTTACCGTTAATATCGCCGAAGCAGGACGTGGGATCTCCTCGGATACCCAATGCTCAAGGTATCGGGGCGAAGGATTCGGATGAACGATCTCGGGGGCCTTTTTTTCGCGGAGCGATCGACAAGTTTGGGGGCGACGAGCTTACGATTGGCCCTGGACGGTGGGACTCCGGGCACAAAGCGCGGGTGGCATCATTTGGGCTGCGCCTGAGAGCCTCACAGCCAGAGTCATTTTTAGTTGGCTCTAATTATTCCTATTCTCCTATTTCTGACAGCGCATTACATATAAAGAGAAATTCCCGGTTATAATTTCATTTCTCTAACTTCCTTTGTGCTAAACTTCCTGGATATATACGTCCCTCCGCACCTGATCTTTCTCACGATAATATATATATATCCGGCACATAAATCCATCACAATGCAGTACAAATCACTCACAGCAATCCTCTTCGCCTCCATGGCACTAGCCGCACCAGCCGATTCCAACAACGCCGAATCAACCGACGAAATCAACTCCGATTATGAAATCCCTCCCTCCATCCTTCAAGTCGTCGCAACCGCCGTCCCAAGCACATGGTGGGCCGAAGCCACCGACACAACCAAGTTCCTGTCCCAAGTCGAGCAAGGCATGGTCTCCGATAACTGGCCAACCTGGTACAGCAGTCTTCCCGACAGCGTGAAGGAGTACCTCACCACCGCCGTGGAGGACAACTATCCTTCTTTTGCCTCGTCCGTCGAAGCCAAGGTCACCAGCACGGGTGAGAGCGATAGTACGACCCCAAGCACTGCTGAAGCGACTTCTACCGAGGCTTCAAGCTCGAATGCTTCGTCCAGCGAAGTGACTTCTACTTCTGACTTGACTTCTACTATTACTGATTCGAGTTCTGCGTCTGTTTCACCTACTGGCTCTGAGGCTGCTTCTTCTTCGATGTCTGCTTCCGAGTCTGGGGCGCCGGAGTCTTCGACTTCAGATGATGCTGCTGCCCCTACTGGTGTTGCTATGGGCCTTGCTGGTGCTGCGGGTGTGTTGGGTCTTGCTCTCGTTCTGTGAGGGTATTATACCTCGTTGGTTATCTTTGGAGTATTCATTCATGGTGGATTTGCGATCTTTGTTGTTTTGTTGTATGTTGCTTTAGATTGACTTGTTAGTCATGATTGAAACGAAGTATTGGGTCACGATGGTGGATTTATGCTTTTATAAAAGTGTTACTACATCTGAATTAGGTGGCTTCATTCGGGGCAAAGTAGTCCATGCCCCATACATAGTCATATTTCCGCTTGAACCCTTAGACTGGTGAACAGTATTCGTAACACGAAGTATCCTACCTAGGTAAGATCTGAAGTGAAAGCTTGGTGACCTAAAAGGAAATGCCAAACAAAAGGGCTGAGGGATGGCTTACAAAGGGTGATATTCCCAAGTAGACTTTCTGAAAGCCTCCATTTCAAAGTCGCCATATCTCATATCGGCCAAATTTTTCCTCGAAGAATATTGATTCGGTTTGGAGTATGACGAGACTGGAGGAGTCGAGCGGCTGGCTGGTTATGAAAGGGGAGGACTTGAGTTGGAAACGATGAAATTGATAAATTTGTAAGAATATCATTATTAAATGAAAGAATAGTCCTCTTGAATATCGAAGATGTAAATTGCACCGCTAACATCGCGAGACGAGATCGAAAGCCCTATTTCTCGATCCTTCCACCAACCAGCTGGGCTACTCCTTCCCTTCTCAGATCTCGCTTGAAGCTGGAACATCCTCCGCTAACAGCCTGACATTTATCTTCATCAGCTCACTGTTCTCCGGTCCAGTCAAGGAGGAAATTCACGGTAATCTCGATGAGCGTCGCGCTCGCTATAAGCAACCTCAGTAAGTCTTCCCCTAGTAAATAGATCGCTGTAATAGACGTACCATTTCATTCAGTCGCTTGGCCTCTTGATGGATTTTCCTGAGTCCCCAGGTGCCTTTGATCTCGAATTTCTTGAACAAAGCATTTGCAGTCCGCACATTACCAAATGCGCGAAGGTACTCTGTTTCAATTTCGGCGACTGTGCATCCTTTATCAAGAAGAGACCTCACAAATGCTGGACCTTCATTTTCTTCCTTCTGAGAATATTTTGCGCCCCACAGTCGTCGCTTCCTGGGATCATTCATGGATGACGAAGTCTGGCCTCTGTTTCCGTGCATAGTCATATCGAGTGTCTTTGTGTTACCGACATATTCTTCAGTGATATCAGATGAATTAGATGTCTGCTGGTCATCGGTCCTCCAGGGAATGTCAGATCCAGTTGATGCAGTATCGTTGTCAGACCCAATCAAATCAGTAGTAGCCTCAGAGGCAATCGATTCTTGACGGATTTTACTGTTGGTATCCGAGAATTGCCCGGGGACTAGGAGTTTCGGGGAAGAAATCTGGGGACCCGAGACAGACAATTCTGCATCATTGGAGGTAATGGGGTCGTCAATAATGGGATGAGAGGAGTCATATTTGATCCGTTTGACATTCTCAGTGAGTGAATTTGAATTTTCTTGGTGAGCGGAGATCCAATTGTGGACGCGTTTCTGAGCATGGGAGCTAGAAATTACCGCTTTGGGATCAAAGCTGTCGTCTGCTTTGACAGTGCTCTTAGGGGCGGAGGTTTGCTCGCTTCCAGCCGGCCTGAGGTTGGTACCCTCACGCGCCAGACCATCGGCGAATTGCACGATATCAGATCCAACTGAACCATCGTTGTTTTTGATCGTCGACCGATTTGAGCCAGTCGGCGAAAAGCTTGATGGTTCGACTTTCAGAGGTTTCTCGATATAGGAACACTCTTCGTCCTTCAGATTGTTCTCAGTTGTCTCCGGAGGCTTCTGCCGACTCAATCCTTTTACATCCTGGTGATCATCTGCCGAGGAATAATCGCCGTCGTCTTCTGTATCCAGAATGCTTACAGAATTCAGCAATCCATTGGGTGGAGCAGGTGACTTTTTGAGCCTTTGCGCAGATGACCTAGGTGGAACTGCAATCGCAGGAGGTATCCGACCTATAACCTGTCTTGTGGGATTGGGTTTTGTATTGCCTCTCACTGACAGCTTATTCAGATTCTGAAGAGTTTCGCGCACTGCGTAAGCAACTATTTCAAAGATTTCTTTTAGCTTCGATCATATTGTTGAAGAAATCAAGCGGGCTTACATTGAGCAAGGGTACTTTGGGTGTCATGTAGGTACGTAGCAAGCCTGAGGTGTACACGGTATTCTTTCTGCTCCTTCGATAAACCTTGAAGAGGCTGCAGAAGACGTTCCACGACACCAGTGAGAAGTTCAATGTAGTTCGCGTTGGAGATCTCGATCAGCGTGCCCCTCACCCGACACCGATACATACCGTTCAACTGACGCTGGAAATCAGTAGCAGTCAGCGTCTCACGAAGAACATCGGTCCATGTGATGGGTCTTTGCAGATTGCCTTCAAGCATGCGTGGGTGTGGGACGCCGAATATTCTCGCGGCTGTTCTTTCAACTTCATAATGGGACAGAGAGTCCCAGAATATGGGTGCCAGAGGACCACCTCTGGCAATGATATTGGCATATCCAACGAATTGATGGTAGGATTCGTCCAGTTCTCTTTGCAAGGCGGGATAGGGGAGGTATGGACTGGGGTATGGGCTGGCTCGGAGGGGGAAGATGCCTGAGACCCTGTCTGGGGGTGGTCTCGGCTCTGGCGCCGAGGTGAGCGGACGGCCGGTGCTCATGATGCGTCTGAGTACCCGTTTGGCTTGAGCAACTCCACTGGAGAAAGGAATGACCGTTAGTTTTGAGTGTGGGTTATGAAAACAATGCCTCGGGATAGGATACCTCATGAGAAGTCGAAGTGGGTGGGTGAACAAAGAGTCGGAAGAGTTGTGACAGACGCGATGTTTGCTCAAAAGAAAGTGTGACTGTCGTGAAGAAGTTGCGTTTGTGCTCATGCCGAGACAACCAAACAAACACCAAGACAAATCAAAACCATTCAAACAAATAAAAGACAAGAGTGAAATCCAGAGGATATCGTTGAATATATCATGATAGTCTCCAACTTTTGTGGCTTATATACTGCAGCCTTGTACATGAGTGTTTTGGTTTCGACTTTAGTCTGCTTAATGCCAAACATACAAGCAAGTTTGGGTTCCGGTCTGTTGCAGGGAGACATTTACCTCTTCAAAGGATTCAGGACCCCTGGGAATAACGATAATGATTCTCATACGGGAAATGATAGTGTCTGAGAACCCGCCGTGGTCTCAAACTGCTAGCGTTTGAGGGCTGAAATTGAGAATGGGATACCATGCGTATGAAGCGAGGTTGTCCAGAGACTAAAGTCCTAGTAGCTTTTGAACCCTCATTCTCAAAAGGGTCCGGTGAACCTGAAATTGGCACTGAGATGAATCGTGAAGGCAGAGATATTCAAGGACTCATCGAGGACTTGGAACCGAGGCACTAAAACACAGCCAGTTGACTCGCTTATTCGAATGCGACGATTAAGAAGCTGGGGTGTGGATGGGAAATTGACTTGCCACAGCCCGCTGCATTAGGTCCATCAATCCCAATATCTTAGGTAGGATCATTGCAGAATGTTGGTGAAGTAGCCTAGGAAAAGATCTTGCACTGCGTCTGCAGAAATCATATGGCTGGCCATACTCTTGGGGGATCTAGTAGTATCAAATTTATGTCACGAGAGGAAAAGAGCGGCAAAGATCATACCTAGGTAGCGATTGTGCCCTCAATATAAGAAAGATGGAAGAGTTAGAGGGTTGGTGACTTATCATCCTGCGCACTTGTGGAAATGCTTGTCATTGCGCTGTGTCTACGGAGTAGGTAGATGTACATTAGTTACAGCAATTACTTAGCCTTTGTTATTGAAAGTCACCGCTCTACTCTCTGCTCTCATACAAACCTAGGTACCTTGTACATGTGGGGAGTATATATACTACCTAATGACATCCATGGTATTCTTTAAGACAGAGATTTATATAGGACCAGTATTCCTTTGTGCATGTGCCTTGAACATCACCCTGATACAGAGTCACCAGTAGGCTTACAATGGCTTCGAAGGTCACATAGTAGATTGATAATCATTACAAGGTAAATGTGTATACATGTGGCAGAAATACCAGGTAAGCTGACTGATGTGAAGGATCATCTAGCTGTAAAGAAAACACGGAGAAGAGAGGACGTGCACGCAACCTTTCTCCTAGTTATAGTCCTATTGGGATGACATCAGTCAGCAAAATTTCCTTTATGCAGTTGTGCTTGCAAACGATGAGAGATACCGTCAGTAACCGATTCGGCCTTGTTCGGACGGGAACTGAGCTATTTTAGCCGAGAGAAGACCCCCGGCAGACGAAGACGAGGGTTCAAAATTAGTAAAAGTTTGGAAGGCCACTCTTCATTGGAGTCAGAGGAATTGGCTGAGATGCGGGAGGTGATTGCGAGGTGGGGGTTGATCGAGGACCGAGGGTTGATCGAGGGACAGGGGTCGATTGAGGGACAAGGGTCGAATGGGTCGCAGAGGTCGATTCGGGGGCAGGAGTCGATCGAGGGATGGAAGTGGGCTGCGAGGCTGTGGTTGATTGGGATGCGGTGATTGTTTCAGAGGGCCATTGAAGATGGGGTAAGACAGAAGGGCTCCGGGGATCTGTTGTGTAAGGTGATACATAGGGCGGCGGGGTGGCAAAGGACGTATTGGGGACTGTTGCTGAGGACATTTCGTGGTTGGATTGGGAAGCCTGAGTCGGCTACGAAGGACATGTCATTCAAAAATCCATATGAAGATGCGACGGGAGTCGTACTTTCAATATCACAATCTTGCTCTTTTGTGGTGTTGGAGCGGCCTTTCCATCCATACGATCGACCCAAAGCTTAATAGTGAGGAAGCGATGGAAGACACCAAATCTTTCAATATATGCCTGCTCGACCTCATTCGGGAGTTTGCCTGCGGCTATCTGGCTCTTGAACCAGGCTGGGGCGTGCTGTTTCTCATAATCGGTGAAGTTGTTTCGGATTCGCTTCTGCCCTTTTACTCCCTTGCCTACATTCGAGGACGGCGGTTGTGGTTTATTGGGCGTATTGAGTTGATCCTTCCACATCGCCAGTTCTTCACCAAGCTCCATGGTTTGGAGATTTACTGATGGCTGAGCAGTTTTAGTCTTTTGCTTTTTGAGAGGAGGTTCCATCATGCCCCGAGTGTCAAGCATCTGGTGTTTTGGGGTTCCGTCTCCTGGAGTCCGCTGAGAGCTTGGTGTATTGTCTCGAGTTTGGTTTGCCGAAATTACCGGAGTTGATTGACCACTCTCATTGCTATGAATGTATATGATTTCGGGCCGTTTGTTGGCGACAGAAATAGGCGCCGGCACTTCCTTCCTTTTATCATCTGTTGTCTCATCGTTTTGTGGAGCAGAGCCGGGGAGATCTTGTTGACTTGAGTGCTTGCTTGTATCTCCATCACTACCTAGGGACATTGGATTTGAATCATTGCGGGTCTCAGCAAAAGGTATGTCGGATCCACTCGAGGCACCTGAGCTTGCCGAAGAACTTCGTAACCGAGTACCATGGGTCTTGAAAGAGATAGAAGAACGAGAGGCACGCAGGCTGGGTACTTGCGACGTTTCTGATCTTTTGACGGGATCTCGAACAGCTTGAAGCCTGATTCGACGTTTTCGCAGTGACAGCTGGAGGCGCTTCAATCTCTCCACATCTGTTCAAGTCAGTATAGCTCATCACCAGATTAGACCTGTGGAGAACCCTGGAGGTACACACATTTGATCTTATTATTCAGCTCATCAATGACATCTGCCTCTATTGCCAGAGTGATTTCAGACTCTCGTTCAATGTCGGTATAGCTTGGCCACAGGTAGGAATTCGCAGGAAGAAAACATCGGTTGACAAGGATACTTTTGTGCAAAGTCTCGTCAATCTGAACTAGTCTTCCCTGTTCATAACAGTGGAAGGAGCCATCCTCTTGTTTTTCGAACTTGCCGTGTCGGAAAATGTTGACCCAGCTCACCGAGGGATCATACTCACTGTGAGAGGGTTCAGAACCAGACGATGACGGAGCTCGGATACCCAAGGTTTCCCTTAGACGTGCCTCGAGAGTGTAGCTTTCAAGCGGCTCGTCTGAAAAGTACTGGGTGAAAGTCTCATTGTTGTCAAGCACACGTTGATAGGACCGCACCAATGCGAAGCCATCCTGAGGCAGAGTATCAAACGTGGACAGCTGCGATCGGACACCTTCCCGATACGTTTCCCATTGAATTGCGTTGTTTGGAGCACCATCCATCTTTGTTGCTGAGTACAGTGTTAGCATGACATGAGATTCGGCTTGTGGCTCACATACAGCAACGTTAGAATCCACGTTTGTTAAGGTTCTGGAATCTTTTGAACGTGGGAACTCCACAGAATGAGATCAATAAATTAGCCACCTGGGCAGGTCAAAGATTCCTCTCGGTCTTCTGCAACCCCTGTCACGAAATGTCTAGGTGCTTTCGTAGATGGTCTCGCAGAGCCAGTTTCACGATTGGTCACAACTGTAATAAAAAAGCGTCGCAAAACCGTAATGTAATAACGCGATACCGTTGGCTTATTTATGTATTTTTGAGCATTTAGCTCTTGCTCCGTGAATTCTTTGTGTGGTCGCTAGATAGGTCGCTTCAGATTTCAGATAAGTATATCCAAACCCAAGAGATCCCATCAAAGAACCTACAGTGTTGACGGAGAGTTGATGTGATAACCTGGTCAATATAGGCAGAGAGATAAAGGGGGTAGAAAATGGTCCCAGGTCCCTGACGCTATTAAAAACCAGCAAGCGAGACCCACCTTTTGTAGCCGCTGTGATCAAGGTACCTATGCCGCCATATCACGCTTGACTCAGGATGAAGGCATTAGTACTCATGTAACCAATAGTAAGTACCTACTAAATTCTTGGTTTCAAGTTCTATTCTGTACTTATTCATCTTTGAAGTCACCTCGAAGCACTTTCATTGTTTGTGTGCCCATTTACTAGAAAATCTTCTTAGTATCGCAATCCTTGTAGTCTTTCCACCGTGATTGGTTTCTGGATAATGACGCCAAATTTCAGACTAAATATTTGAATTTCTAGGTTAGCAAAGACAGAAGAAGAACCCCGCAGAAAGATAAGACATTTAAATTTCCACGCATCTGCAAACTGGGCATGAACCTGGATGTCTCAAGAGCGCTTTTTCTTTCGTTTTTATTCCCTCGTCTGTCGAGATTTCATATGAAATATCTCCACGTTGCTTTATTCGCACTTTTCTTTCACAAATACCACACCAGTAGATTGAATAATCCCCTTTTAACAATGCCTTCTGGGAACACGGCACCGAGGTGACTATGATAATATAACTCAATATGTAGAGCATGGTCTAGATTGTTTCATGTATCAAGCGTTTGCACTAAAACATTCACTGTCCACATGGCACCTAACTCGTATTTTATGTTATCTTGGTTCAGATAATACGTACCAGGTACAATACCAGGTCCTGCTCGTCCGTCGCAATTAGTTGAAACACTAAGTTAATATAGTGTAGGGTACCTACCTACCTAGGTACAAGAAGGTAACTCATTCAAGCTTACGAAGTACTCCGTACAAAGAAATATGGTAGTCAGCCACTCAATAGATCAATACGAGCAAACCTGTCACTTTTTATGTAAATATGATCTATCAAAGTACTCTGCACCAGAACCGGGAAAGATCCAACAGCGCCAAACTTATCACTCTGAAACTCCGTATTGTATGTTGTACCCCGTACTGCCGTACGGAGTTCGGATATAACACCCCTTATAAGAAAGCTAAAAGTGGGTCAAAGATAAAAACCCAAGCACGTGACCCTTAAAATCTATCGAAGGCGAAAAGCCTCCCCCCTCCAACAAAGCCAACAGCCCATTCAAGCGCTGCTTGCCATCCCAAAATGTGGATCACCTGCGGCAAACTCTCCGACTTCACCCAGGCGCGATACGTCGTCCGGCTGACCACCGGCAAGAAACTGGTGCTCTTCCGGTTCCCGACGATCGACAGATCCAGCCTCAAACCCAACGACACCAGCGATGGCTGGTCTTACTACGCCATGGAGGCGGAGTGTCCGCACGCAGGCGGACCGATGGCGGACTCCTCGGTTGATATTGAAGACTCGGCGTACGTCGTTTCTTGTCCTTGGCACGCGTACGATTTCAATGTCGAGACTGGCGAGTCGAGCGTTGGGATTAAGGCTTGTACGTTTCCTGTGGATGTGAGAGGCGAGTTTCTCGCTTTGAAGTACGAGGATGGGGAGGGTGATGTCGCGCTTGCGAGTGTGGAGCCTGTTAGTGAGAAGGTTAAGCTGAAGCACCCGCGGCCTTCGGAGAGGGCGGTTGCTACTACGCCTGCTAGTAAGGAGGATCCTGGGATGGCGACGTATCTTGGGGAGGAAGCGACGTTGTGTGATTGGGCGGCGCATATTTTGAATACGGCGAATCCGGAGCATAAGATTGAGTTGACGACGCATCTTTTTTCGATTTTCACTGCGAGAGAGGCTTCGGATCATCCTATGGATATTGGCAGAGGGACGGTCTTGCCGCCTGATCAGCCGCCGCGGGAGAAGATGGAAACGGTTGACCCCGGTCAGATGCCGAAGGCGGGACGGGGCGGGACGCTGAAGAGTCGGGTTGCGATGCTTCATGCGCTGGCGAATATCGAACTCTGGGCTATCGACTTGGCTATTGATATTTGCATTCGGTTCGCAACGTTCCAGACTGAAGGGACGGGGCAGGAACTTCCCCGTGCATACTTCCATGATTGGTTGAAGGTTGCTAGTGATGAGGCCAAGCATTTCTCCTTGCTTCGCACTCGACTCGAGGAGATGGGATCTGCGTTCGGATCGTTGCCTGTACATCACAGTCTGTGGTTATCGGCGACTGAAACGGCGTATGATCTTCGCGCTAGGATTAGTATCATCGCTTTGGTCCATGAAGCTCGAGGCTTGGATGTCAACCCTATGACGATTGAGAAGTTCCGCAAGGCTGGTGATGCGGAGAGCGTAGGCGCTTTGGAGATTATTCACAACGACGAAATCACACATGTCACCACCGGGCATCGGTGGTTGACGTGGATCTGCGCCCAGGAAGGAACGGACCCTGTTCACGTCTTCCGATCGAATGTGCAGAAGCATTTCAGGGGTCCGATCCGTGGACCGTTCAATGAGGAGGCGCGTCTGCAGGCTGGGATGGACAAGCGCTATTACGAAGCTACCCCTGCAATTGTGGCTTGATCGGGACGAGATGAAGCACAAAGAGCACCCAGCTCCACGTTGAAACATGATGTCACGAAGTTGAAGTCGGCGGTTCGTTTGTCTGCTAGTGTTTTTGATATCCCCATTTTGAACTAGCGGAATGTACATAGTAAAGAAAAAAGCATTTCATATTCATTATTCGCTGAAATCGCTATTCACATGTAAGTATTAGAGGGTCCTGATCGACTCCAAGCCATCGTTCATAGTGTCATAAAAAGGGGGTACCAAATCCTCCCTAGCGACCGTGGAGATATCTAATTGGTGTACTCGGTCTTCAGCTCAACCTTGGAGCAGCAGGAGGGAATTTTGGCATCGTAGAAGCGGTACAGGTAGAACAGCTGGGGCGCGTTGTGGTACCAATCGCAAACTGATGGGAAGACGTTAGTGAGATGCTAGAGGATGTTGTCCAAGATGCAGGGAGTCCTTACTGAGCCAGCCGCCGAAGCCGCTATCTTCCGACCACTGAAATTTGTTGTCCTTGACGGAGAATCCGTCGCTGCCGGCGCCGGCATTGATAGTGATGGGTAGCCACGCTACACGGAAACGAACGGGTTAGTCTATTCTGAAATTGCAACCGTTCAAGGGATGTTGTGAGACTCACAGGCGTAGTTGGTGTTGCCCGTTGCCACCATTCCCCACTTTAACTCGGACTTCAAGGCGACGTTGGCGTTCGTGCCGTTCAGATAGACCGAGCTGGCTATGCTGGCGTCCTTGGTGAGCACGGCATCATTGAGACCGGCACCCGTGTGGTAGGCGTAGACATATAGGTCGTTGTGTTCGGCGTTGGTCGCTCCGGTGGATTTGAGGTGGAAGTGCTTCGATTCCTTGGAATTGGCGACAGGAACGGCTAGGGCAGAGGTAGCCAGCAGGAAGAGGGATGTGAGGAACTTCATTTTGGTATTTGATATCGAGTGTTGTGAAAGATTTCAGCAGATAGAATTGTGTTGAAGTTGAAGGCTGGGGTGGCGAGTTTGCTAGTTTGGGAATTTAAAAGTTTGAAAGTGAAAATCCAGTCAATTGACAGGAAGGGAATCTGGTTATTTATATGCACGGATTTCTTTTCGACGAAGTTCTAAGTGGAGATGCAGCACATATATCTCCAGATGATTTTCCTGATCTTCTTATTAGTTGCGACTTGCTCCAGTTGAGTGCGCCAGTCGTAGGCTTACAACGGACACAGCAATTGGATATTCAGTGAGACATTCGCAGATTGCGATGATCGCAAGTGATGATGTCGATTGAACTCCTAAAAATGGGTCCCAACCACTGATCTGTGGAGGTGGCGACAATCTTACCAAATCAAGTTGGCCCCGGAGTTGCGAGAGGAACTACGGGCGAAACTAGAGAGCCCTAAGAGGGGATGTGAGACATTTAGTTGGGTATCGATCAACATCAACATTACAATCTTCACTTTTTTTCGAATCTTCCAGACATTTCAATTCTTCTCTAGATCCAGTGATTGAACCCTCTTGGCAAGAATGTTGGAAGCGGTCCAACCAACGAGAACAGACTATATCTACGGAGTACCAGATCATATGATCCCCAAGAGCCATAACTGAGACAAAGAGGGTCTTCTGCCAGAGTGGGATGGCCCCAATTGGGTTGCAAATGTTCTCGAATCTGGGTGATACTACTGCACATCCCAACTGCCATCCAAGGGAGCGGCTGTAAATCCCGATATCGAGCCCTCAGATGATATCAATGTGACTCGCAAGATCCCGGGGGAATTTGGTAAACCAGAGATAGCCCAGTTGAGGGTGAATTAATTAGTTCTACAGAGTAGTTGATGGTGTCATAGCTTATCCTCTATATATGTGAATGGCCTGAGGCACCTATCTTAAAACCAAATGTATACATCCCATGGAGGTATATCCTGTCCTCATCTATTGTATCTCAGCCTAGGCTCTTTTCTACAAATCACAATGTGTGAGTCTTTGTCCTCAGTTTGAGAGATTTAATAGATGACGTCTTCCTACTTTGTCATGCGCAATCTTGATCGCATCTACGCGAGATCGGGATGTGCAGAACTAGAGCAGGTGCAACCAAGGGTTGAACAGCCAAGAGTTCAATTGAGCAATCCGTGCATAACGTCGATGTTAATCAACTCGCATGACACATATAGTGTGAGGGGTATCTATGTTGGACTCCGTGGTTGGCCTAAGTCGTGACTATCACTGGTAACTAGCATTCATTGAACTTGCATACATGGAGTTGTATTGCGAGCCTGGCCTTGGGAACATCAGCATTTGATGACAGCCACAAGTCAGTGCCTCAACCATATCTGTCGATCTTCACACAGCTCCCCTCAATGATCCTACAGCCGCCCGTTCGTCTTCCCCTTTCTTCATCTAGTGCTCACCTCGGATTCTTGCGCATGCATTGCTTCGAGATTCACAACACCGATCCGTTCTGGTCGGGCTTTCTCTGAAATGCCATATAGTGACTGATCAAGCCAATACCTGTTACATCGAACCTCGGGATCAACCCTCTTGGCAATGTGCGTCATTGCTCTCAATATCAAAGTGGAGGACTGGTTCTCGGCAACTCCACAATGCATCCGAATCCCCACAGACAACCTGACCTGTGGAAGATGAATGTTGAGCAATGAAAGAAGGGCCCTATTCTCACACAAAATTACAAAATATGGAGGTACTTCAAGAGAAGTCAACACAACTACTCAAATGCCGGTTATAGCAGATCGATCTTCCGCCACACAAAGCCAAGGGACCAACACAAGGTTTCCACTAGGCTCATTGCCCATCTGCTTGGCAGGGTAAACACCCGATATCGGCTGATCGCTCAGATCGCTCATTGCCATATCTCGTTTCAACCCCGCCATGCTATGATCCGCCAGACATGTTCCGAACCATTGCCGTAGTGCTTCTGGCCGCTTGCAGTTCGCTGGCTGATATTCCCCCTCTGTATCGATCGCGACCATATGATCTTGGAGCGTTCGATCGATGGCCTCACCAGCTGTACCACTCCTCCAATGCCATTGGACCCATTTTGAATGTTCATGATCGAAGTGAACAATGCTACAATGACGGGATTTACACCGTTGTGCCCTACTGGGGTAAGCAGGTGAATGTTCCCGGTGTCATGCTCCTCGATACAGAAGGGTATCTCGTCTGGCACAAGACAGGGTATGTCACAGCAGACATACAATCCTTTCGAGGGGAGGACTATATTGTCTCCCTCGCGGAAGACTCAAGTTATTACGCACTGGTAAGTTGCTACTTGGCGACATCGCACTGGGACACGTGCTAACATGGCTACCAGATGAACCCCCACTACGAGGAAGTTTATCAAATCCGTTCGGGGAATGGGTGGCAGCTTGATGCACATGAGTTGACTCTGAGTCCCCAGGGGACGGCACTGTTGGTCATCAATGGTGTCTTTCCGGTGAATCAAACGGCTTTTGAGGCACCACCGGGAGTCGAATTCATTCTCGATGCGGGATTTCAAGAAATCGACATCGAAACAGGGAATGTCCTATTCGAATGGCGAGCTTCGGATCATTATCGCTTCGAAGAGTACTACCATTTCCAACCAGGCGATGGAAGAAGTGAGCAAACAGCGCCGGATTTGTTTCATGTCAACAGCATCGAGAAAGACGAGCTAGGCAACTACCTCATCTCGTGTCGCATGATGAGCTCCGTCGCCTATGTTGATGGCCGGACAGGAGATGTGATATGGAAGCTGGGAGGAAAAGCGAATATGTTCAAAGATCTATCTGGCGGCACCGCTACGAACTTCAACGGACAACACCACCCTCGCTTCCATGACGATGGCCGAGTTATTTCCATATTCGACAACGGGAACTGCCCAGGTCGGCCTGTGACGGGTCCGACTCGGGGTCTGACGGTCATCATAGACACAGAGCGGATGACGGTGGAACTGGTACATGAATACATCAGCCCGAACAGTGTCTTGACCGATAACAGCGGCTCAATGCAGATCCTGGAAAGCGGCAATGTGGTTCTTGGATTTGGTCCAAACGCCAACTGGGCCGAATATGCCTCAAACGGA